>UXSR01000457.1:0-32451 GCA_900604375.1 Mesocestoides corti
CTAGCGGCGGTTACTGGATACTAGGTTTCAGCAACTTCTGCAACTATGCATGAAATTTGGCTGCAAATAGCACGATAAAACGAAGTGGCAACGTGGTGTTTGACGACAGGTCACCTCAGAGCATGAGTGGCCTTCGTAATCTGCTCAGACGATTTTGAAGGTCGCGGGTTGTACAAACTTACTTTAGTAAAAACCGCACTACGAGTGACCAAAGCCATCCTGCTTTTACTATTTGCGATGTGTGCAGGTGTTTTAGCAGTGACGAAAGCGGAAGAGCACATCATCATAGTAACCAAGACCAGGAAGGAAACTCACACAACCAATGGAACCGCAGTGAGTTCGGGAAATAAGACTCGGGCTGAAGAGCTTCCAACCACGCCGAAAACTGTGTTCACTGATGCGGCACTTCCTTTGGTTATCGATTTGGCCGCGAATTCAGTTTCACTTGAAGTTGATGATGTGGAGAACTGAAGTGTAACAAAACAGAAGTAACGTTTGTGGCACCAACTCAGTTGTTAGCCAAGGTCTTATCAGCTTCCTGGTGGGTTTTGAGCACCAGCACGAGTGCGTACCTCGGGGGAATTGACGTCGAGGAGTCGAGCGTAGACCTGAATTGGTCCGACACAGCATTGGTTCAAGTCGTGTGGCGGCAGTAGCCCCCCAGAGCACGACAACAAGAGTGAACATTGAGGCGTTCGGTTGGTCGGTGAGATGTAACTAGGCGAGATGACAAAACACACGTGGTAAAAGCCAAGGGCTCGTAATAAAGACCACAAACACCCCACAACCAAGTCCATCATGTTCTAGTTTTTCCTAGGCGTTAAAAAGTGCAATCACTAACGTCAGGTGAATTTAGATGGCAATGTAAACGTTACCGCATCTTGTGCAGCAAAGCACGAATTAGATTAAACTGAGGCGGGGCTCTGTAGCTACTCACAAGGGATCGGTAGCAAACCAGCGCAAACCTACTTGACATGGGTGGCTTTGAGGAGAAAGCAATCGAGTTCGGACAGGCAGTCTCATCGCTCGGTTGTGCTCCATCCTCTCCGGATATCACCAAAGCGTTATCGGACTTGATTCAAGTCAGTAGCCTTGGTGCGATTCTAGTCAACATGCCGGAACCTCGACAGCAATATGCTCATTAAAAATATATTTGCGTCAATGTCATCGCTTCGACTTTAACAATAAAAACGAAACATCTGAACACACATTCGCGCATGATAATGATGACGATGATCATAGAAATATGCAAGCGACCATTTTCATCCCACCCTATTTATTTTCACACCATGGTGTTGAATACCTGAGCCCTAATAGGAAGAAGACAGGTGCAAAAGTACAGGCTTTATTGATAAATCATAAGCCAGAACTACATGTCAGGCGCCTTTCATCCGAGTCCACCACACTGGCCAAGACGCTAATTATATACTGCACCTCATTCGTGTCATTCTCTGGTTAGCTGCTTATCTTCCTCGCATGCCATTGGAACGCAGAGAGACACAGGATTGGCTGAGGCTAGTGTCAAATATGTCTGCGCCCACAGACGTCGCCACAATGGGCGCACTTGACAAATATAGCATCTTCAGGCATGGTGTTGCAACTGCTGGCATATGGCAATGTGGCAAGCCACTTGCGAAGTACGTCGATTTATCATTTCAAAACTTCATCCACCTTTGATTTGAAAGTAATTTCATGCCCTAGTGTGGCACTAATCGTAGGTTGTGGTCTGCCATAATGTTTTCCCGATTTTATTCATCAAAACCAACGCCAGGCATTCGACAATCTAGAACAATGATATTCCATAACTCTGACTAACTACAAAGCACTCGGTTGACATTTTGCAATTTGGTGAATTCGTTCAGCATGCAACAACCGATTTTGCCCCCAAATGAATTACCGCCCTCGGTAGAGAAGTCATGTTTGCCAAATGCAAATTACTGTATTCCAATGCTGCATGTACATTGCAAGACGAAATCCGCTTGACCTGCAGGTGTGCCGTTTACTTCTTCTTGTATTCTCGATGGCAGACAACGTCGTCCACCTTGGCGGTCTAAAATGGTGCGAAAATGGCGATGAGTATATTGATAATGGCAAAACAGCACACACGATTGAGCACAAGCCAATGTCATCTTACCACGCTCATGATGTCACCATCGACCACCCTCTCGATGTCGACGGTTTTCTCGCCAACCTGCACATGTTTCATTGTGTTGCCGTTCACCGTGACTGTTGACTTGACGTGTCGACCGTCTGTTGTCACCTCGTCACACTCCTCGTTCAACTTGAATTTGAACGTGCCTTTGCTGTGGATGCTGTCTACCTTCATTTCGTACATTCCATCACCCAAGTCGGTGATTATGAAGTCGGGTTTCAGGGTGTTGCCCAATTTCGCGAGGATGGCATTCACCCCCAACTGATGCATGAGTTTGTCAAAGTTCTCGGTCTTCTTCAATTCCCACTTTCCCACGAATTGCTCCATGATGTGCTTGCTTGAACGGCTTTGCAGACTGGTGCGAACAGAAAATCGCGTTGCTTATATATGTGTGTTTGTGTGCAGAGGCTGTTGATTAACGAGGTACCCATGGCTCGAGAGCATCGTGCACCGTGTGTTTGAACCAATCAGCGAGCTTCATCGATGCATGGAGTGGCAATTTAACGTGCATTCTACTCAAGCTGAACCTTGAAGCATGTTGGATTGCTTGACTTGATGTACTTTCGATGTGCCAAATATCACCACTGCATTTCTAACAACACTTTTTCTAGCTTTGTTGACGCACTTCATTAAAATAAATTTAATCCCCATTTTTCAGTTTGACGAATTATGTCTCAAATCTATGTCGGCTTCTTTATTGATGTCTCAGCAAAAGGTAAAATAATGTATAAGGAAAGCAATGAAATATGCATAGATTAAGCAAATATATTCGCGCTGTAACCTTTTGCACTGTCCGACATTTGGTGTATTCCTGTTTGCTGACGAGGTCTTCAACAGTCGCAGTCTAAAATGGGTAGAGTGGATGCTCAAACATGAGTGCAAACAAGGTTGCACCACGTGTGATCATGGTTTTGGTCGGGCAATCAAAGTTCACGGTCAACATCTTATCACCCTCGATGATCCGCTCGATGTAAGTGGTCTTTTCTCCAACCTGCACATGCTTCATGGTGCTGCCATCCATCGTGATGGTGGATTTCACCTTCCGACCATTTGCAGTCACCTCGTCACACTCCTCGCCCAATTTGAACTCGGTGAACTCAGTATTCTTGAATGCGCTATCGAGATTCATGTGATGGCATCTGCCTCTCACAATGATGATGGTGACGGTGGGTTTCAGCGTGTTGCCGGCTTTGCGATAAGGCATTTAACATCGACGCAACTCAATGTCGTTATTTCAGCTCTATCCAATGCCCATTTACCTACTTGTGGTGTGCTGTGTGCGACGACAACATTTTCCTGGCCTCATGGATACGCAACTCGAATGCGGGCTCAGTTTGAACGTGTCACGGTATGCAGTATTAATACGTACGTGAATTGCGATTATGATAACTTAGATTGCCACATGTACATATTCACTAAACTGATTTTCCTTCACTTTGATAGCCGTAATTGAGGCTGATTTGTTGACAGAATTGTAAGGCATCAACAATCTATTGAGGTCACTGCTGTTGTGCTATGTAACTACCGCTTTGGTCGCTGCTTGCATGTTGAAGCACTTCTAATGGTTGCATTTAATTCCAAATTGCAGTTGCCACTGATGTGTTTGCTCGACCACTCAAGCAATCGTTAATAACCGAGTGAACATGTAAGCGTTTTTTCATTGGAAGTGATTTTTTAATTCTCCATTTCATATTGACGCGTTTCCTTGTGTTACATTGGACCAGGTGCATCACGATCGGCAGTATTAGTAAGATATCGCTCAAAGACGTATTTTGGCACAAGTGGAGGGTCTCATTTAACAGGATTCGTGATGTTACAAATGAAATCATTTTACCTTCTCAGAACAAATAAAACTAGTTAAAACGGGAATTTGATATTGTTTCGTGCCATTTATTCCAATTTTGAATACAATAATCAATGAAAGGTTTCGTAGATCGACTAATGTATTTTTTATAAATCAAATCATGTAACCCCAGCCTGCATTGTTTGCGAGATTGTGCTTAGAGGAGAATGCGTGCTTTGGCAAAATTAAATGGTATTTTCCTCAACACCTCAATTCATGACAAACAAACCAGCGCCTAGCCTAGAGGATGAATTAATGGTTGTGATCGTGTGTGAGCGCGCGATGTTCATGTTGTCGAGTTTCGTAAATATGTGACCTGCTCATGCTTGCAATGACCTGGTTTCTCGATCTGAAAACCACTGGATCCATATTTCTACTAAAGAGGGTTTGATGAAACCAAGAAATTTTGTCAACATAAAGTTGCTAAGGCACTCGACAACGTGAATTCACACTCACACATGATGCCATCACTTCTACGTGTACTCACATTGTGTGTGCTGGCGTTTATGTAATTACATTACAAGCATGCAGGCAGACCAATTCACGCACACTTAACTGTCTTCTACTTCGTCGTCTTTATTTTCAGGTGTGAATGTCGAAATTCTATTTCCTGATTTCAGCTAATACCGGTCAATACAGGGAATGCATTTAATGTCATCGATACTTTGAACAGACGAGAGCACTGTGGCTTAACTTTAGTTTCACAAATTACTACATTTGTCGAGTGGTAGTGCATGTGGTGCAACGACGTGCGAGGTTTCCTTGGGAAATGTGTGCATCCAGAACCCTTAAAATGAAATAAGCTTTCATTATGAAAGGAAATCGGGATTTCCTACTCTATGACACATGCTATTCAGACCAGATATTCGTTTCTCTTCTTACATATTTTCACTTCCACTGTATACCGTATTTCGTAATATACTAGTTCCTCGAAATTAGCAGTAATGTGTCGGCTGACCAAGATCTGACAGCGAAGGTGTGTGGCTATCCATGAAGAACAGTCAAGATTATGCCTCGGCAGACACACCACCACCAAGAAATACCGTCAGCTCTTTCAGTTTGCCGCACATTGCCCTTTAGTCTGCAGCAGGAACTCTCCGTATGCCAATATTTCAAAGGTGCCCGATCAAATTCATTTGATGTCATAAACTGTGTAGCCGGTGTCTTCGCCTGCATTCCGTCGATTTCAATTTCACCTATTCTTTTGTCCCATGTCTAAGCCAGTAATATGGATGAATTTAGGCGAATCTGGCAAATTGGCAGAAACAGCTTTATCATGGTGACTGATGTAAACGACTGGTTCGGTGATACGCTGATGTGAACACACGTGTTAATTTGTATACAGCAGCCTAATGCATCAATGCAGTTGAAAGGGCTATGTGTGCAACCATATTTCTCGATAAATTCGTGAAATCAGCATCGAAATAGCATGGCGGACTGATTCAGTACGCAGAGAGGCAAAATGATTGGCTAGTCACAGCCTAGTTGTGAGTGCAAAGCACACACACACAATCACGCCAGGATTGGTGCCACAGGTGGGTACATGCATACTTTTGGCGCAAAGCAGATTTCATAGAATAGAGCCAATGGTTACTCACATGAATGGCTTTGTTTGCACGAAATAGTTTGTCCTTTTAACAAGTTAAACTTAGTTCCCCTAGAAGAGTCAAAGGTTAATAATGTTGATGCCTCACAAGTCCGTCGATAAATCGATCTCAATTACGGTTATCAAGGAGAAGGGAAATCAGTTTAGTGAATCTGTACATGCGCTTATCTCAGTTGTCATCATTGCCAGTCACGCAAAAGTTTTGAGTGCATAGCGTGACACGTTCACCTTGAGTACACACTCGAGATGCGTCTTCATGCGGCTTGAGAAATGTTGTCGTGGCAATCAGCGCACCAGAAGGCGGTAAACTGACATTTGATGGAGCCAAAATATCGATATTGCAGCGGTTGGAGCAATGTTCACGTGGGTGAATTCGCTTTGCAACTAATAGGCAGGAGGAATTGCACAGTAAGGAGGTGGTAGAACAATGATCAACAAGCAGTAACAAATATTCCTTTACTAGACGGTCGTTCAACTATCTCCTTTATGTTCTTCTAACGACAGATTGTGTTGAATGTTTACGGGGTGGTCATGACTGCAAGCAAGGCAACGTGCAGTGGGTGTCGTGTGTGTACGTGAGTGGAGTGAGTGATGGGTGCTAGTTGACCTGAATTTGTCTTGGAAATGTAAACAATCTAAAATGGCCACCGCGGAGTCACAGGCGTTGAAACCAACTGGTGTTAAGCAATTTGGGGCTCGCTGTCTCTCCCAAGACATGGCGTCGTGTCGATGTTGGATGTGTGCTCAATGCCTGCACACTGAACCACAAAATGCCACTTTTCGGACGAACACATCGAGGTCGATACCAAAACGGCGTGTGTGTGTGCGTGTGTGCATCTTGGACGACTGACAACTTTTGTGTGAGCAAATTTAGTTTTCGATGGTGTTAAAAGAACACACTGGTGTCGTGACACACGGATCCCGTCTTGCCCACCTGCCAACATTCGAATTTGCACTCAGAAATTGAACAAGGAGAGCAGAAAAATATGATTGAGAAGAGACGCAGGAGCTTAGTAACCTGATCCCCTTCTGAATTTACAGTGCTTTAATGTCAACGCATACACTTTGGCTTTGATGTCGATGTCTCTTTGATTTGAATCGCGTTTACGGAAAAAAGCATTGTCTTTTGGTGGATAACACTTAATCCGCAGCATCTGGCAGATCTGTTTCTCATGTACGCATTTTGTGAGAACAAAATGGCGCCGAAACAGATTGACGAAATAGTGAAGCACTATGAATTTGTTGAATGCTTCATGAATCTTTTTGACTGGAGCATTGAAATGAGACTAATATCTGCAAGAACTTGTGCAAATGACAATGATGACTTGACCGCGGACAAATGCAGGTTGATTTACATCTTAGCAGTTACAGCCATGGAAGCAACACGACGTCAAAAATAGTATTAATTCAAGAATTGGTAGAGATGCTCAAACAAAAGTACATCAGCATGTGCCAAATCAGGTGAAGTCAAATCCAAGAGAAATGCAGCGAGCTGCAATAGGCTAGAATGCTCCAATCAGTGGCAAGTAAACAATCGGGGAATGTGGGACGTGGGTATTTAGCAGAGGTGGCAAGCCGCCAACACAGAGGATTTCCTGGCTGAGCCAAGCTGTCAACACATGGATGCTTTTCTGGGTTCTTGGAAGTTGTCGAAGAGTGAGGGTTTCGACGAGGTGATGCGTCATTTGGGCGTGAATTTCATCGCTCGCAAAGCCGGCAACACGCTCAAGCCCACCGTCACCATTACCAGTGTGGGAGACGGACGCTACCACATGAAGCTCGAGAGCACATTCAAGAACACAGAGTTCACCTTCAAATTGGGCGAGGAGTGTGACGAGGTGACTGCAGATGGTCGGAAGGTGAAATCCACCATCACGATGGATGGCAGCACCATGAAGCATGTGCAGGTTGGAGAAAAGACCACTCACATCGAGCGGGTCATCGAGGGTGACAAGATGTTGACAGTGAGTAGTGATTGCCCGATCAACGCCATGATCAGGCGTTTTACCATCTTGTTTGCACTCATGATTGAGCCTACATTCTATCCATTTTAGACCGTGACTGTTGATGACCTCGTCAGCAAACGAGAATACACCAGATGTTAGATGGTGCAAGAGGTTGCAACGCGAATATCTTCTTTTAGTCTATGCTTATTGCATTGCGTTCTTTATAATTTATTTGTCTTTATTTTTAAATATTAAACAGAATTATCTGACATTGTTCTTTGCATAATGCTCTTTCGCAGATTCGACTATATTAAGTGCAATTCATTCAATATCGACAATTTAACATGCAGCTAAGTTTGTTCTTAAATATGTCATTAATATACTAAGGATTATATATAGGGACCGCATAACGATTATGGCTGTAGATATGGTTCAAATTTGATGGCCAAACTATAGCCATTTACCATGACAAGGTAGCATCATTTAGTAGTTTCGATTAACTGTAAATTAGCTCGTTATCCTTATGGACACATTCAAAATGAGGTAAGGATATGATGCAGAATCCATATTGATTAGTTCTACTGACGATGTTCTTCGGTGTCAAGAGAAGCTATTGAGTATACTTAGAGCTCCACACTAACTCTCTGACATTCGCAAGGGGCCTGCCACATCACCATATGCCAGCACCCATCACGGCATGCCTGAGGATGCCACGTATGTCGAGTGCATCCATTGTGTCAAAATAACGATTCCATGGTGCAACTGTTCGCTTGCGTTTTAACATCATCATCGCCATGTGTGAGCGTGTGTGCAGTTGTTTCGGCATATGGGGAGAAGTATTGTGCAAAATTGGTTTGGTGAAGAACGCGGTTAAAGTGGAAATGATGATAAACCCACAAACGCATTTTCCACCTAACATACGTACTCTGGCATTGACAGACAAGTCATAATTACCAGCAACAGCTATGGATTAGTTGGGGCTGTTCTAAAATGTTGACCAGGTGGTGTTACTACTGATATTTGATGGCCACAGAAAACTGAGCAGACAGTTGTATTTTGCACATTCGAGAACGAGTGCATCGAGGTGTCGAGGTCGCATCGAAGACTTTGACTACATATTTTAAAGGAGGTGAGGAGACGACTTGAGATCCACTGCTTTGTTTGGTCAATCGATCCTACTCTTTAACTCAAATGTAAAGTCATCCTTTTTTGGATAGCCGATAATGCGTGGCAGTATGATCTTAATCAGCTGGATGAGTCGAAACTGAAACTATGTGAATCCATCATTGGATGGCCCGTTTATTTAAATTTTTCTTAAGTTAGATCAACTCGAGAGGACTCCAAGCTAATTAGTTACTTCTTATTTTGATTAAATACTCTTATAGGTCGCATTTACAGCTCTGAAGAAGTGGCAGCCCTCTTCCAGTTCCACCGCCTTTCCTCAATCACTTATCGTCTGCAGAGAACCCCTCTGTCTCAACTTGGACAAGCTATACTTTTCACTCTAAGAGCGTAATTCAGCAACAAGAGTGTGTTTTGAGTAAGTTGGAGGATCCTCATTAGCTACCACATTTAATATGTGCTCCTGAGCAATGCATTATTTACTACCACCTGATATTCCTATTAGAGAACTAGCTATGTGGAGCTGAATAGTCATTTGCAAATAAAGAATTTAACAACCGAAGCTTAATCAAACCGACAATCCCTACTAACTCCTTAATAGTAGAGGAGCGGTGTTTCGAACCTGCCTTGCTGCGGGCCTGAGCTTTAATTGAAGTAAGGAGCACTAGTTTACTGTTGCATCATTAATTATCTCCCTATAATCCACGGATTAACTCGCCCAGAACGTCGGCGACTATCTCCCATGTCAACGCGTCTTTTCACTCTAGAGATGTGCAACGCGTCTCTGTGTTCAATCACCCCCCTGTGAGGGTGGTTAAGGCTGTTTTTCACTTTGATGCAAATCCAACTGAAAGCAATATTCTGTCACTTGCAGTACTGATTGTTCATTAGTAGCAGTGGAACGTGTGTTTCGTTTGGTCTTCCTGACAAATTACACCTTGACAGTGTTGTAATAATGGACGGCTAGACATAATAATCGCAAGTACATCCAAAGTAGGGATTGAAAGGTCGCTTTGCTCTGTTCTCAATGCGCGATAATCTAAAGTCACATTCGTAATTCTTAAAAATAATCAGCGCAAGGACAAACTGACAAACTCGCGATGATCTATCTAATGAAATTGTCTGTCGTTTGAGTTAGTATTGTTTCGAGATGATTCATAAGCCTCAACGTAGCAGCATTGATTCGCCTGTCCAGATTGGAGCAATGAGTCAACCACTAGGATTAACCCACTGAAGTGTAGTCAAACGCAGTGTTTACCAGTGCAGTTTGCTTAAACTAGCGATTCGTATTAAAACTGGGTGTTTTTGGCAAATTATGGCAAGCAGTCAACACGCAGAATGTGGCAACAGTCCCGTCTTGGCATTTCGAGGAATGTTTTTAATAACCTATCTTCATGTACCACAATTTGCTTATCAAAAGTGCTTGCATGTGGACAAGTCATGTGTGCGGTGTCATTACATGCAAATTCAGGCGTATGTATTTATGTCTAGAACTGCCGTTCAAGCCTCGTGCACGCTCATTTTGGTGAACAAACAGCCTGACGTGCGGTGTACAGCCGGTTGCATTTGGTGCAAAATCGCATTCCTTTGGTAGAACGTATATTTGGGAAACTACAACATAAAATAAACCAAGAGCAGCATGTCAAATTATTTACTCTTTTCTAGAATCAATGTAACCGAAAAACGGGACTAGAGAAGGAGTATAATTTTATAAATGAAGTGAGATGATATCAGTCATTTCATTTCATCAGTTGTCCGTCTCAAACATTTCCTCAAATGCCGCCACATGCCATGTTTACTCGAGACATTTATCAATGCTTCACTTCGGCACATTTTGATTGGCTGGGAAAAGGCCAGATTCTTCTTTAGGGTACGCATTTTTTAGATTGACCTCTAACAACCTATCCGAGAGTTGCAGGAGTCTGCACAATGCATGCGTGTGCTTTAATTCCCGAAGAATATTAGGGCCTGGGTTATCCTGGACACCTTGGTATATCCAACATGTCCGAGCTACTTTGAGACACAATCATAGTCATGGTTACCTAGTAGTGGTCTTGCGTAAACGCGGGCATCATCCTAACTGGTTTTAATCGTCACAGTTTTGTATCTTTGTGCACAATTTGACTTGTATTGTCGTTGATCGGTGTAACTGTATCAAGATCGAGTCTCGTCGGCAGTCGAGTCTTCCCCAAATAGTCGAATTTTTTGCAGACATAAGCGGTTGAACTGGCTTCCTCTGACACTACTAATTTGAACAATTATTTATTTCTCCGAGAAGGAAATTGGCATGTAACGTTTACCCAAACGAAGTATAGTGGAAAAATTTCCTCCGGGCGCAGTTTTCATGCCTTCTCTATTTCTTTCATTACACTTGACGGTCGCGTCTTGGGTGTATGACATTCCCCGGTATTTCCTAATTAATCAGTTGCAGTGTCCAGCAATAAGTGATGCAATTGCTAGAGTGACCTGTGAATATCGCCGACGCAGCGTTCACTCTTGAACCACAGACAATCTACGCTTCGAGTGTTACGAACGGAGAGTTTAAAGCATTTCGGCGTAAGCACCTGGGGTAAATCGTGTTGATTACAGTTCATTCCTAGACTTACCACGCCCCCTCCTCACGGCACTCTTGTTGATCATGCAGGACCGTTGTCTTATACATCCTAGTAGATGCGACCTGCCTGCTACATGCATAACACATCTGACCCTGAGGTCAGTTGTACTTTTACCAATTCAGCCCATCTGCATGGATCAACAAGCCGCATTGGTCATACACGCCTTTTATGCTTAGCAGCGTGAGACAAAAACATGACTTGGTTGAGCAGCCTGAAAAGGCATAAGTCAGTGTGGCAAAACAGAATCATTAATATGCTTTAAATCATTAGTGCAGCACAGAAGCACATTTCGCCGCTTAACTCCTAATCAAGGAACGAACGATGTCAGCGCTTTCTTCAACAAATCTTCCCAAATCGTTCAAGCGTAATCCTTCTTCTTGTCTAGGTGTTCTGCTAGCCAATTTGCACAACTCAAATCGACAGTACCCTCGAGATCGCATCAGGAATTTGACCTGATTTTAGGTCGACAGAGTAATTCACTTGGTTTGAGGTGTCTGTATAGGCTTGAATCTGTTGGCCTAATCTGGCAATGGCTGAGGTGACGTTGGTGGGAATATTCGAGAGTGCAGGCAAAGTTAATGCCCACTATGGCCCAGTGTTTTAAAACTTCACGGTACAGCAGCAAATGTGTGGAACATTGCACTGTTGTAGGTCTACTCAAGCTACCCCGGATTTGCTCTACACCATCTAACTGCATACGAGACCATCCCGAGTGCATTTACATAATGTCTAGGTAGAGAGTTGGGCAGCTTCCGTTTCCGGCAATTCGAGATTCATCAAATTGTGTCCTAATGACCTCAGCACCCACTGTCTTCGGTGGCCACACATCGTGCGACATTTATTATTTCGTGTTCTGTAGTTGCACTGAAGGATGAAAGCCAATATTTTTGCCTAACTGATCAAAAATCGGCTATGTATGTCATATCCGACGAATCTCGTGACAGATAGTCCCTTTGTTACCTGGTAACACCGACACAGAGCTCTGCGTAAGGAACTTCAACAAATGTCACTGGAATGGTAAAGAATCTGATGGTAGTGTTCTCAAGTGTCTGAAAAATTCTGCAAGAAGGAGGCACTTAACGTTAAGATACGTCTATGAACTGAACCTGCACCCGAGCTGCAACAAGAGTTTGCCACACCGTCACTGTACAACCAGGTGTGAACTGCAGCTTCAATTGTCACTGTTATTACCCGCCACCAACGCGGAAAATGAATTCGCTGCATTCAACAATTGGTTGTGAATGAATGGGTTCAACATTAAATCCAGCAGTTAGTCAAAGAGGAAAATTCACGCCGAGTGCTCTGGACCGTGGAGCTATCAAGTCAGTAGTCACGGTTGAGCGAATCGTCGTGAAGCGTCTAAATTGCGGAATAAACAGCATTCCTGGAAATGGTAGTCGAGGGTAGAAAGATGATTGCGGTACTCTGCTATTATAAGTCTGGCTGGAATCGTCCCTATGTCCATGTTAGATCATGTATTTTGACGACGTCCTCTATTCAAGGGGATCCCACCAAGCAAAACTCAAATCTGTCAGCGCTCAATTGCATACCTAATATCCCAATATATCTTCTTCCGCTTTCTCTTCATTCATAACTGAATAAGGACCTTAAATCTTGCAGAATGTACTGTAGGGATTCGTGTTGATTCATGTCCAATTACCCAGTAGTCGCAGCTTCCAGCACACATCCCCCCTTTTCACGTGAGGCCACTAATTCATTAACCACTAATTCATGTCCCACCACCACCCGTTTTAGTCATGTGACCTCACAGGCACCTGTGTTTATTTTTGTTCATGTCCACTGAATCGTAAGTGTACACGACACAACTTGGTTGAGCGGTCTAATAAACAAACAACACCTCCACTCCAGTCTTCTTTATTTTCGCGAGAACACAGGGCAACGTGTGCGGCGTAGATTGTTGCAGTGGCCCTGGCGTGGTTCAAGACAACATGCCGGGGCACTCAACAGTCCCCTGTCGATCTGAAAACACGTCGCTGACATGTAACAATTTGTAGCGTTCATTGGAAGGTCAAAAATGACCTGAAATTAGTACAAGTAGGCTTAATATGGCCCGTAGTTCTACGTTCGAGGATGTGGCAGTGACTTCGGAACAAGGTGGGGTGGTTCTCATGGAGATACTTCCACGTGGAACATAAGCACGAACGAAGCAGCGAAAGGGAGCGTAAATTGAAGTTGTTTAATAGTAAGCTGGAATACCTGGATGTCCCAACTACCAATAGTATCAGCCAAATTCTTCAGGCAGGCCCATCATAGAGCTTGTTGTGGGCCCCAGCATGTAGTCTTGAACCACATCAGCGCCACGGAATTAACCCTGGCCCGATCACGTTCCCCTGGTATCGGCGATGGAGAAAAAGATCGGAGAGGACGTGGACATAACCGTTTACTTCAGATCTCAACCACGTTCGTGTCGTTGTGTCGTGTGTGGGGTTTGCGCGAATGCATTCATACCTCAGATGCGTGAGTCATAGATGCGCTAACATCGAGACCTAGGTGTGAGGATAATCCAAGATAAATAGTAGTGCGAATGAGGGTGAGTTGTGGATCCGCGCGGCTGGCGACATGCCGCGCAAAGGGGAACCCTGTGTCGGAGGATGGGGTGACCGAATTAAGGGGCGTGTATAACCACGATTGACAACAATCCATTCCCGGGTGTGCAATACTAATTCATTCCCACAGATTGCACGCAAAGCACAAACAACAACGGCTTCTCGGAACGCCGTTTTACAAGATCACCGTGCTTGGCACTCACCATGTTATAGCGATTGCCAGAACATTAAACAAATTAAAGTTCCACGGGATATAACAAATTCCATACACAGACTAGGTCGCTGTGCTGCATTATAGAAAGCAGCGTGACTAGCATCTTTTGACACGGCAAGTTTCACGCTCTTTTTAAGGTATCCGACTTGGCATCCCATGCCGACATCATTGACGGGTTTTCTTGCAGCAATCCATTCAGATCTGACGAAGTTGCAGCTTCAGTGTGTAAAGAACACATGCTTTCCAACTTAATTGAACCACGAAAGCGATGGTGGTTGTGATGTGACTCTGGCGTTGGAAATGTCCACAATATTGCTGTTTTTTCGACCGGCGATGTGGTATGCATATTCCATGGGCCTTAAGACAGTTTTCAACTTGACGTAACCATACCACATGCATGTCGGTGAGGTTGCTGGCGTTAAAAATGTCATCGAAATAGGCCCAACGAGCTAATTTGCCCTCCATTTCTCCAGCAGCGGTCAGTGTCTGTTGATAAGCCCCGACCAGATCCAATTGCTATCTAACCACAATAAAATTACCGATCTGGCTAAGTGGATATCGGCCAGCCCCTAGCTGGCGATCCCTATGATGTCACATTGGTTGCAGTCTCCTGTCTGTAGACGTCGTCAATTCGATAGGCAATGCGAACGCCCAGTGGTAACTCAAAGGACGAGCAATGCGTCATGACGCCACATATAAGCGAGTTTCGTGCCGGTTACCTCCAATTCATCAACCCGAAGAGGTCTGGCGTAAGCCGTAGTCAGCAGTTTTTTTTCATTTTGATGCAATGCATGCGAAAGCTGCAGTGGCATTCACCCAACGTCGAATAAAAGGTCTCCTTATTTGGGTCGTGCTTGATTTATGCAGTGGTTTGAACTGAAAATCACATTTGTGCTGATACGTACACTACTCATCCCACACTTTTATAACAACTCTACACAATCGAGTCTGACATGAGATCATGTTGTCCAGCCACATTTTTCCACCATAATTTAAAAAAAGACCTTGAACAAGAATTAAACTTGCACCCATGTGGTGGACTGTCAGCCACCCCGCGTGTGTGATGCGTGCATGGGGGCCCAGGTGGACCAATGACTCACCCCTTTTGTTATTGGCCTCTGTCAGCATTCGCCTGTTACTCACGCGTACGCATGCGCACACAAAGCCACTTGGCTGGTTTGACTAATGAACGGTCGTGTTCTCTGTCGCCTCATTTTCCGCCTATCCTTTTTTTAATTACAGGCTGTTAACTACATGGTTGTAAGGTAGTGCTAAGGCTCTAGCTACTACGCCCACATCCACATCCTTCATCCGTCTAGTACCCTCCGATATAATAATGCTTCGTACAAGTCGACTTCTGAAAAGCACCTGAGTAAAGAACTTGGCGGATGAAATGCACATTTCCACAGTGCTGGCTTGAGTAGTAGCCAGTCCTGCTTGACACTGTCTTTCACAAATTAACAGTGACGTGAAGTAGGTACAGCAAATATCAAACAGCTGGAGAACTTGCATATTGGGAAGCAGTTTTTCTGCGCCTCCGTAGAGGATTTGCCACTTTGCCATACTCTGCTGTTTCATTGGACTACCCTCTTTTTAGGGACTGGAATATTTGCTTCGAGTGAGGTGCATCTTCCAACCATCAAGCAGCTACCAAACGACGCTTTTGTACATCGGATATTGCCGAAGTCCGTGTTACGGTGACGCAATTTGCGTGAGTCATCAAGATGATATCTGTGTCGTGTCTGCGATTGCGTCTTTCGCACTGTGAGTTGTGACGTCTGTTCACTCAAGTTCTTTTAACGAGGTTAGAACTCTATTGTCACTTCGGTCATTTGTTCGCTACAACAATTCATCGATCAGGAATCGGTGAGATATATAGATATAAGTAGACACGTCTGAGGGTCTATCCAACTGCCGCTTCGACAAACTGTCACAGAAATATCGCATTCTCGTAGATCATAGCTCTGTAGGCTCCAACATGGTGCCTCCCTGATGTACACGTTTAGCTGGCAGAAGGCCAAACTATGATCGTGTTCGCGGCTGCCTGTCTTGCATTTCTTCCTGGGTTTTTAGGCATTGATAACTAAAGGGTCGTTGGTGATGCTAGGAAACTCACTAACCTTCCATATTCTTCCGTTTTTGTCAAAGTAAAATGTTATAATCTTGCGGCGAGTTTGCCTTCAAGGGAACGCGTATTATAAAGCATTTAGTCCAAAAATTAAAATCTGAAGAACAAACAATCTCTTGATAGAAGGGTGATGTCAAAACACTGCTTATAATCAGTAACTCAAAAGCGATCAGTCGTAATGACTACAAGTGAGTGGAGTTGGGAAATTGATCAAGCCTCATTCACCAAATATGTATGAAGAAATTTACACCCTGAATCACGAAAAGCACGCATAGGTTGTGAGCGTGACTCAGTCAGGAAATATATTTTTATGCTAGACCATGCTAGCCTCTTACAGATGGAATGCAAAACCGTAGATAGCATAATTAAATGCATTCTTCTGTGGCTCTGCTTGATCAACTCATCAAATTTAAGTCCTGAAAATGTTTTTTTTGCGTCGTGTTTTACCACGCTTTGGTAACCTTTGTTGACAGGTACCAACCCTATTGGCTTCCGACTCTTCATTTGAAATTGAAGCATGATAGCGTGTGCTGCGCACTCACAAATAAGCTTTGACTAGCCAATCATTTTGCCGCCCTGCGTACTGAAGCGGCTCGTCATTCTGCTTCTTCGTTGATCTCACGAGTTTGTGGAGGAATACGCCTGCGCACCCAGTCTATCAACCGTATTGGTACATTAGGTTGCTGAGTGGAAATTAACACGTGTTTATGTCATCTTATCACCGAAGGAATTCGATCTGCCACCTTCGAAATATTGGCATACGGAAAGTTCCTGCTGCAGACTGAAGGGTATTTTCGTGCAAATGACTTCAACGGAGACCTGCTGCAGACTGAAAGAGTTGATGGTATTCACGGGCGGTGGTGTGTCCGTCGAGCCATGATCATGGCTGCTCTGAAGGGACAGCCGCACACCTCGGCGGTTGACGCTTGGTCAGCCGACACATTAAAGCTGATTTCGAGAAACTAGTATATTACGAACTACGGTATACAGTGAAGGAAGTAAGTGCCTGTGTCGCACAGTAGGAAATTCCGAATTGAGGTCAAGGGGAATGCTCTTCATGTGATTGATTGAACGCCAGTACACACACTGTGAGTACACGTAGAGGTGATGGCACTATATATGAGTGTGAACGCACGTTGTCGAGTACCTGAGCAACTTTCCTTTGAAGAGAGTTCATGGTTTCATCGAACCCCCTGTAGTACAAATATGGATCCAGTGGTTTTCAGATCGACAAACTGGGTCATCGAAAGCATGAGCAGGTCACATATGTACTAAACGCATCAACATGAACATCGCACACACAGGCAACAATTAATTCATCCTTTAGACTAGGCGCCTCTGAGCATAATGGCGCAAACAATGCAGGCTGGTTTTCAATGACTATTTTCACTTAAAAAAATACATTAATTGTGCTGAGAAGAAGTTTTTTAATTTGATTTAAAATAAGAATTAAACGGGACAAGTATTTTTTTAATATTAAGTACCCGTTGTATTCATTTTGAGTCGTTCTAATAAGTTAAAATTATTTGCGTATAGTGTCTGCGTTTATGACCTTATCATGCCTCTTTAAGACCGATTTTCATCAAATGCTAATCAAGTCGATAACTGGGGTTATTGTACAAATGTTTACCTCGAGTTCACAAAACACACTGAAGTACATCTCTTGGACTATTATAGAAAGGATACAGAAATTTTTACTAACACGGAGCTCAACTATTGGACTATAAGTGAAAAACGTCGGGAGCGAGAAAATAACGTGTGAATGTCACCGTAGGTACGTTCAAATCGACACCACTGTGACATTGACAGTGTTGCATTTGAGGTTGGAAGTGCCTAAATTGAGATAAGATATGACTAAATGTGAGCTGAAAACGCAACATTTTCCAGGGCGGCTCATCACTGGTTAGGATTTCGCACAAAGGTGGAGACGTATTGGTCCACGCTGGCCTCAGACAATCCTCTATCTCTGCGATTCAGTGGCATGCGAGGATGATATGCAGCCAACCAGAATGAGCAGCGTGGCCAGCGTAGTGGATTCGGATGGACGGCGCCTGACTTTTGGTTCTCAATCGTGTGATTGGTCAATAAAACCTGTTCTGTTGTACCAATCATCTTCATTCTAAGGCTCAGGTACTCTAAATTGGTGGCAGCGGATGCGTTCGAATAACGCCAATTTAAGCCCAGCCCTTTCCCTTCAATGGACAACGGAGTCTAAGCGGACACGTCCCGACGAAAAGCGAAAGAGATGGCTGTAGACTGTACGGGGCTCAAGCGTTTATAACGACTACAAGTGGGTTGCACGAGACTTTCCCCTGCATTTTTTCCGCTCTTCTTCCCTTCAGGCCCTGTCAGTGTATATCGTCGGCCCTGGTGCAATTTCCCAATTCCCTCGGTCGACAATTGTGTTCAATCACTCCTCGGTGAGAATGGTTAAAGCTGTTTTTCACTTTGATGTAAATGCAACTGAATACAATATTATGCCACTTACAGTACTGATTGCTTGTTAGTAGTAGGGGCCGCTTGTTTCGCCCCGTCTTTCATCTTGATGTGTTGGCAGTCGTGACAATTTGCACCTTGACGGTGTTGTAGTAGTAGTGGATGGCTGGTCGAAATAATCAAACACATCCAGAGTAGGGAATAAAAAGTCGCTTTGTACTTTTCTCAATACGCGATAACTTGAAGTCTAATTCGAAATTCTTAACAAGAATCGCTTTTGTTAACTTCACGAATCAGCGCACCAAATAGTATTCCCTGACAAACTCTCAGTAATCTATCTATTGGCATTGTCTGTCATTTGAATTAGAATTGTTCCGATATGATTCGTAGGCCTCAACTGAGCAGTATTGATCCTCCTGTCCAGATTAGAGTGATGAGGCTGTAGCGGATTAACAGCAATCGCGCCTGAGCGAACCCTGGTTACCGACCTGACGGTGACAATGACTCATCCCCTTTTCATTGGTTACTGTATCCGATGCCTGTCATCCGTTCACTCATCCACACACTAAGACACACTTGGCGGGCGTGACGCTAATAAACGGTCGTGTGCTCTGTCGCCTGTTTTCCCACTCTAATCGAGTTGTTTCGGGCTGTTAACTAGAGGGTTGTAGTGCTAGACCCTAGCCACTGGGATTAATATACTGAAGTTTCGTCTAACGTAGCGTTTAACAGTGCAGTTTGCTTGAACAAACAATTCCTGGTAAAACTGGGCGTTTTGATAAATTTCGGCAATCTGCCAACAAGCGTTTCGGGCATGTTTTCAATACCAGGTTTCCATAATATCACAAGTTGTTTATCATTATTTGCTTACCAAATGTGCTTGCATGTGGACACGGCGTGTGTGTGTGGTCTCATCACACGTAAATTCGGCATTTTGTCTAGCACTGCCGTTAAAATTTTGCGCACGCTAATTCTGGTGAACGAACAGCTTGACGTGCAGTGCACAGTCGTTGTATTTGGTGCAAAATCATACTCTCGTTAGGCTATAAGGTCGTGCACACACTCGCACGTGCACAAAAATTCAGCATGTATTTGTGGCAATTCCGGTCAGGGCAATTGAAATTTTTTAGAACTACCATCACAGTGAGCTAGGTGTGATTTCGAAAAATGGTTATAGCACCAACATTGTTCGCTGCAAATGCCGTACATCAAACGCATTTCTTGGTCTTTTCAGCTTCAAATTTCAATCGACTGGTTCAAGGTGCTTCCGATGCCATCACAAAGCCACTAATTACTAAACCCATTTGGCAAAGTCTTGTCACCCAAATGCTTGCGAATGCGATAGAATAACTCCACCAAATTGGCAGCTTCACCCAGCGTGCGTGTGTGCGTGCTCCTGTAGGATTATGAGACAAGGCAAGCGTTCCCGCTGGAATCACAGATTGCAGAGGTCCTACCTCCGTCTGTCAAATGACTCTGTTCAACTGTGTTGTCCTGTCGCACTCGGAGCGGTTATGTCCACACGGACGCATACTCAGGAGTGTTGGGATAAGCTATTGCGACGCTGAGAGTTGAGGTGCTTCATAGACGCTCAGATTACTCGAAGGGGTGAGTTAATTCCACGTCTGGACATGTACTGGCAGGGGTGATCCACGAATCACTGCGGAATCTTGATTATACACAAAATACGTCGATCCAACTGGTTCTGGTCTTGCAGAGGATTTCATGCGGTCGAATCCACTTTAGGCCATATTCCCAGGGGCAATGCATCGAAATTAATATTTCTTATTACCTCAGGTCAACACGTGGATGCGTCGGGCAGATGTTACCTGGCGGTCGTATAAGGTCAATTTTGCATGTGACTGCACAGCCACTCCTAGTGGCGTGTCAGCTTGAGGCGAAGGTGTGTGCGGTGATTGAAGCGTCCAAATGCCAGCGGTCAAGTGGACAACCACATGATTAGCCACGTCGGCACAGAAGAAACACCGATTTAGCCACTGCTCTCGATGTCAAGGGGCTATCAGTGCGAAGATTCAGGGGGAAATTTTTTTCCTTAAAACACACATTCCATTCATGGAGTTGGCGTGGTGAACAGCCCTTCAAGTCACTGCTGCCCCACGCTGATTAACAAGGTACAGAGTCTTTTGCTGGTAAGTTTGTCACAACAACTTCCAACTCCACAAATTACTTCAGGCCCGCCGCTACGAAGACACACTCACTTTGGTACTACACAAAACAACAAAACCAATGTAATAATAGTGGTCAAATTGGAGCGGTCAAACACAATCTCGTGTTCACCTGATGTCGACCGCTACCGTGCAAGTCGTGTTTGAACACAACTTTCTCATTCCATGTACACGCAGCACGCCAAATGTGTAACAACTGCTGTGTAAACACCACCGCGCAACTTGCCTCGTTTCGACTAACAAAGCACTGCCCGCTCCGTTCTCCGACACGCAGCCGCACGACAACTGCAGGCACTTTGTAAACACACGCACTCACGCACGCATGCATGCACGAACACTGTATGTTGATACTGCACACCATTTATTAGTTGCAAGTTGGTCAGTGCAAGTGACTGCGGCTGCTGCAGCTGAAATTGACTTCCGGTTGGGCGTGTCAGTGGGATCAGAATGGTTCTGCGGCATTCTGCGGGAATCATTCCGATAGCGCCCAGTCGAGGCGAGCCTTCAACAAACACTGAGTCAGACACTTAGTCCAAGGCCACGGTGTGCTGACGCATCCTCATTCGTGAGAGCATATCGCGCCTGTTTGAAAACACATGGAAGGAGAGAGGGAGACGCAGTGGAGCGAGACAGCTGAGTCATTTGTGTGGATGTGGGAGCGCGGCAGCCAATCACAAAGAGCCAGCATCGTGGCGTCACGCCGCGTTGTTCCCGCGTCGCCTGTCGTGCTTGGGCATGAACTCCGCGGTCTGCACTAGAGTTATCGCACCACTATCCGTTTCCATCGAAGGCTGCCATGATGGCAGCCTAACCACTTCCAGAATTTCCTTCCACCTGCAGTGACATTGTCCACTTCCTAATTGACCTTGTGGCCAAAAAAAGCTCTAGACCCACTGATTCACAATACGTTCCTTTTGGCATTATCGACCGAGTTTTAAACGGGTTTAGATGGGTCTCAGATATGTCGAAGGGCATTTATTGTCAGTACCAGGCTGGCAGAATTTCCCAGTGTAGATCTTGGTTCATGAGGAAAATTAATAAAACAGTGTAATACCCAGCATATTTAGGAGAGTTGCCCAACACACTTGCGATGTAGCAGTAACGGCTTGCAGGTAGGCCGTCTTCAAGTTATCCAACTGCCCCTCTCTTGTAAGCTCCTCGTGCTGTAAGTCAAGAACGGGCATCGCATTCGATGCGGGGTGTGATACTATTCCTCATTTGGCGGATGATATCATGACTAATGATTCTCACGTGGGTCACATATTTGGTTGACTGATTGGTCGAAATGTCTGCTGTTCAGACGCATTTTAGAAGTGTACTTGACTGATACTCTTCTAATTAAAGCATCAAACCAATGTATAAGTGAATTCGGCAGCTAAACTGTGGCACCGAGACAAAATTCACAGAGCTTTACAGAGCTGAGAGCCCATTTCATCCACCCACAACGAAATGCGTTGTAGTGGAAACATAACTAGATGTGTTTATTACTGAATTCGCTCAGAATAAAATCACGTCGTGACGTCGTCAAGCAGTCAACGTCCATGTGAACAGGTTCACTGCTGCTAATCCACCAAGGCTCACATTCAACCTGCGAGTGTCGCATCCGCGTGACAGCCAAACAGCTTCATGGTTGTCTCCTATTTCATGGTCGCACACACACACACGCACGCACGCACGCACACCAAAAGGCCACCTGCCAACTCCGCACCCAACTCCCTCTGCGTCCTGCACGAGCGTAAGCAATTTGCACTGAAAGCTAAACACTGCCACCACCCGTCGTGCAATTGGTCCATTCCCGCTTTGTTGACAATCGTGTTCGAAACACGCGTAAACCATGCAGACTCCAATTAATCACGCGCTTCCGATGTCACTTCTGCTGGTATCACGGACGGTTAGAGGACCACTATCTCTGGTTAAAAATGACTCATTTCGCCAGCATTCGTCGTCTCTTTGTCCACTTGCGCAAGTTATCAAAAATGCTACCGGCAGTGGTTGGTCGCTAACATCTAAAACATGGCTTTTTCGTGAATTTGTTGCCAAGCGCACTGCGTCTGTTCGATCATTGGCGGAGATGAGACTTCCAAAACGCCTGCCAAGTGGTCATGTTTGCCAGTGCTCAAGTCTGGCTGCACACACCTCCGTAGATTATCTCAAAAATCGTTGTTCTTGTGAAAAAAATTTGAAATGTATAGCAGAACCCTCCTCAAAATACTCGCCACTCAACTAACCCGATTGTAACTAGCTTGGTGATGCTCCTTTCAATTGATAAAAGATTAAAGCATAATCCTGGGCACATGAAGCATTAAGTCCCCCTCTAATCTGATAGCTTCAGGAAGTAGAAGAATGTACGAGTGATGCTACGAAGTACCAAATGAGAAAGTGGAACAATTTTTTGCGAATCCACTTTAAATGCGTCTTCCACAATGTTGGTGAGAACAACACTAGTCGCCAATGCACTTCCACCACATGAAATCTACAACACCAACCACTGCATCGCTCTCATTAGCACTTCCAAGTCGTGTCAGCTCCTCGTGTGCGCTCGTCAAGGCTTAGGGTCCACAGCTAGCCATTCGATGTTAGGCAATTCGTAAACACATCGTGGTCATCGACGTGTGCTTGGTGTCAGGAAATACTGCCCAACCTTGGTGAAAATGTCGCCGTTCCAGAATATCTTCCTGAGCTTGAAGTTCACAGACGTTATGGTCCAGAGTCTCCTCAATTTCACTACGTTACGTGTGAGAGATGCTTGCACGACCTCACTCCCCTGTGACTGTGTAGTCTCGCATCTCTGCACGTAGGATACTGCTCCAAACGTCGTGAACTACTTTCATCCGACTTCAGGGCGTCAGACTGGAGCTGGATCATTTGCTCATTGCCAAGCCTGCATCGCGTTTGCGGTAGAATGGTTATTTTTCAAAATGCACTCAAACCGCATGTAACAAGTTATGTCGATTCACAACAATGTACCACCCTCCTATTCACATTTGCCCAATTAATCTATCCAATTCTTTCTTTTTCAGCTATCATTCGACTGCCATTGATCGAAACACCAGTAAATATTACTACCATTCACACGCCTACTGACCCTCCACAGCACCGGGGCCCACCTCACGACTTAGTGCGTTCAGTTATTGGTGCATAAGTTGGCCATTACACGTCACCATCAATTTCGTCTGAAACCACGGCCCATTCGGAGATGGTCTTTTTCACCTTCTCAGACTTTCTGTCCAACACTTTGGCTGAATTCGGCAAGCAACGCAGAAACTTTAGTCGTGAACTAATAGTTACACCGGTGGATTTTTGCAAACGTAGGTTTGGTGGAATCCAACCGTTTACCAGAATTGTCTTTTGTTTTGACATTACTTTTTTTGTTGGTTGAGTTGATTCAATCCTGAAACCAGCCATGAGAATCGTTTAGTACATGGACCGGTTAAATTGCAAGAAAGCCACATTACATTTGCTAAGACTCCCCGAAGATAGAGTTAAGGCCGCACTGTAGCCCATCTACTGCCACACTAATACCGTGTTTGTACAGGGTAATAAGTCGTCAGTTTGTATAGGAAAGCGTGACATTGCTTAACATCAATCTCTAAACGAACATCGTACCGTGATGAGTACTCAGAATGGCCGATTGAATGCGTGTTCGTTCACGCTTGCCAATAACGATTCCCACAAATTCGACTCGCAGGAGTCACATTTGCTTAAAACGGTCAAATGGTTTCATGATTTTCTACACAACCACACACGCACACAGAGGACAAATTTCAAATTCCAGCACGAGTATACTGAACTTGAAATGAATACTTTACCGAGTCATTACCTTTCGTAGAGTTGATCTGCTCATATGCATTCCCATGGCTCGTCATCTTAGCTTACCACAGAAGACTGCCAACTACCTGGATATTTAAATGAATAGTCCGAGTTTTTATGAATTTGTTCTGCCATCAAAAACCAACACCACCGGAGTCTAAGGCCAATCACACGCCTTGGAGATGGTGACCTTAATTTACGAAAACATGGGTTAAAAGATGCTGGTTCACACCGCGTTTGTGGTCAACACACGCACGCTAGGTACGCGCGCACTCACGCAGTCGTCCGACCATCACGAGAGCGCGCTGGTCACATCTAACACCCCCGTTCCTGCTAGTTAGGTCCAAAACAACCCACATCCCTTAAAAGCTGTTGGTAGGGCGGCGGCGAAGCTAGGTTACTGTTACCGCATAAACCCATAGACAAGAATAAGAATCAGGTTATGAAATGCACATGCTCATTTATATATTTTCGACGTAGGACTGCAAGAGTGATTGTCGAGTGAAGAAATGTGTGTCCACGCTAAACGCCTCCCATTCTAGATCTTCACGTAGATTCGGGTGCTCACGACGTCATCTACCTTAACGATCTGCACGGAAACAAAGCCAAGAGTTCGCAAGCACGACAAGGCAGGCGTGATGATGTAAATTGGGATGGAGATGACTTACCGTTTTTAGTTCATTGCCCTCAATGACACGATCGATGTAAGTGGTTTTCTCCCCAACCTGAACCTGTTTTAAAGTGTCGCCGTCAAGCGTGATGGTGGATTGGACAGTCCGGCCGTCTGGAGTTTCCTCCTTGAACTCCTCACCCAACTTAAATTCAAACTCGGTGTTCTTGAAGGTGCTTTCCGACCGCATCTTGTACTTTCCATCTCCAAGACAGGAGACAATGAGGGTGGGCTTTGCGAGTTTGCCGGCTTGGCGGGTGAGGAAGCCCACTCCAAGTTTTTGCATCACCTCGTCGAAATGCTCGCTCTTTTCCAACTTCCAAGACCCCAGAAACGCCTCCATCGTTTAAACTAATTCACAAATCACTGAGCCATGGACACGATTCATCTTAAATACCTCTCTCTGAACGCGTGTGAAGGCAAGCGCTCGCACATGGTGCGTTGAGGTCGCTAATTGGCTATAATCAACCAATTGGATGCGGGCAAGGGCCAGGACACCTGTGCATGCGTGCGTACGTGTGCAGAGGCATGACATTGCCAGCTTCTCGTTAGCTGTGATCAACTCGCAATTAAGGAGGTACTTACTCATCTATAAGCAGTGGTTATTAATTTATCAAATAAACATGAATCAAATGTCCACCGAGCAAATTATTTCAGCTCATGGACAGAAGCGAGTTGTGCAACCTCAGTTGCAACTGACAAACCCAGTTAATTTTCCTCCAGAAAGCACTCCGAATGCCCTGACAACGTGGATTGATTGAGGTGGATAAGCTAGGATACCGGCGTGAAGCTTGGAAGTTTGTCTCAACTACGGCAAGCATGGGTTATTGCAATCGATCAAATAAGCGTGTCAGATAAATTTGTTGACGCCCGGTACCACAGTTCAGACATTCGAAGTGGCCAGGAACGCCAGAGGCGACGAAGACACTAGCCTTGGTCGTGTGTCCTTGTGCATACAACGTGCGCAGAATATGTCATATGGGAAGGTTTGTAACGGATCCTAGGGATCCTCAACCAACACCACAATTCATGCACAACCGCTTCGCATGCTTGCTCAACCTTCAGATACCCTGCTGCGTCACTCTGCTCTAACCCTGTGTCCATCCAACTGAACCCCAATTTTGATCTTGAAGTAGTCCCATGTACGTTTCAACAAGCCCCCATCATCCGCCATGTGACACACATGACCAGCCACAGCTGCAGAGTCAGATTACACGGCATAAAGATCGGTTAGGCCTCCGTCGACTTTGACCTTCCCATAAATTCACTGGTTACCTGGATTCAGACCGGGCATCAACGCAACAATAATTCTGTTAGAACTGATGGACTGTGAGAATGCGGAGACACAGGAATGGAAAATTTCATTAGTTTTGACTGAAAGTATGTTATTTGTGGTAAATCTCTTTTATTCACACCGCTTCATCCGGTCGCTCCACCTCCGACACAGGGTTCCCCTGTTCGCAGAATTTCGCCAGCCGCGCGGAACCTCGACTCCCCCCTCATTCACACGGATGTTTGGATTATCCTCACACCTAGGTCACGATGCTAGCGCATTTATGACACACATTAGAGGTATAAAATCACACGCGCAAACCACACACACGACACAGCGACACCATCGTGGTTGAGCTCTGAAGTAAACGGTTGTGTCAACGTCCTCTCCGATTTTTTTTTCATCGCGGATATCAGGGAAGCGCTATCTGTTCAAGACCGCATGCTGGGGCTCACAACATATTAAATTAGAGAAAGGAGTCGGCAAATAATCTCTTCCAACTTCGAACCGACAGATTTATCGTAGATGAATCCGGAAGACAAAATGTAGCCGGTAGGATATCTGGAACGTTGACAGCAAGCATGATTAAACAGGCTATAGGTCGTCGCTGATGCTCCATTATCCAGATGCAACGAAAGAGGATGTTGGCAACAAAACTCCCACGGAAATGTTAATGCCAGAATGTTCAGCTCTACATTAATCGGTCTGGCATCGAAGATATATTGATGGATAAAAATTGATTCAATATATATTGGAAGTTAATGCAAAATTCGGCAACGTTCTTAGGCTTGATTGGATCAACCCAAATAACGCCAGCAATATGAGTCATTTTTAACCAGATATAGTGGTCATCTAACCGTCCGTGATATCATCAGACGTGACATTGGAAACGCAATGGAGTCTACATGGTTTTCGCGTGTTTCGAACGCGATTGTCAACAAAGCAGGAGTGGACCTATAGCCCGACTGGTGGTGGCAGTGATTCGCTTTCAGTGCAAGTTGCTTGCTTTCGTGCAGGACGCATAGGAAGTTGGGGAGCGCGGTTGGCAGGTTGCCTTCAGTGTCTGTGTGTGTGTCCATCAACGAGAAGACAAGCAGATATGGCACTTCGAAATTCAATATAACACGGCCTTGTTGCAACTCAACCAGTCGACACACAAAACCATTCTCGTGGCTGAATTAACTCAACCCACAAACAAATCAAAGTCGAAACAAAAGGCAATTCTGCTTAAAGGATGGATTCCACCAAACCTACATTGGCAACAATCTATTGGTGCAACTATTAGCCAATGACTAAAGGTTCTGCGTTGCTTACCGGAGTCAGCCACGGTATAGTTCAGAATATCTGAGAAGGTGAAAAAGACCATCTCCGAATGGGCCATGGTGTCAGGCGAAATCGAGGGCAACGTGCAATGCCCGGCTTATATACCAATAACTCCGCGTACTAAGTATCAACCATGGATGGTCAGTTGGCGTGCGAATGGTAGCAATGTTTACTGGTGTTTTAATCAATGGCGGTCCGATGACAGCTGTGAAATGAAAAATGGATAGATTAATTGCGCAGATGTGAATTGGAAGGCGGTACATTGCAGGGCGTGGTTGATGTTCTAAAACGAACGCCATTTGGAACATGTGGTTTGAGTGCACTTTGAAAAACAAACATCTATTCTACCGCAAACGCAATGTAGGCTTGGAAATGGAGAAGCAATCCAGCTCCAGTATGACGTCTTGAACCCGGTCAAAGTAGTTGGTGTGGTTTGGTGTAGTACTCTACATGCAGAGATGCAAGACTTTGCAGTCACATTGAAGTGAGGTCGTGTAAGCACATCTCACACCTAACGTATTGAAATTCACGAGTCGCTAGAACACAACAGCTGTGAACTTCAAGCCTTTGAACTTAGCCTTTAGCTAGGTCATTTTCACCAAGATTTAGCATTCCTTCGTGACACCAGGCACAAGTTGGTGATCGTCACACAAAAGCACCGAAATGGTTGTCGTCTAACACAAAGAACGCCAGCAATATGAGTCATGTTTAACCAGAGAAATTGGTCCTATAACCGTAAGTGATATCATCAGAAGTGACATCGGTGTGTACTTGGTTAATGCGTGTTTTGAACAAAAAATGGGAAGTCGACCTGTTTCTTGACGGGTAATGGCAGTGTCTCGCTGTCAGTGCAAGTTGCTTGCGCTCGCACAGGACACAGGGGAAGTTTGGGGTGCGGATTCGACAGGTGGCTTTCAGTGTCTTGTGTGTCAATGAAAGAGTGGACAACCACGAAGACGCTTGGCTGTCATACGCAGACTCGACAGTCGGCGGTTAAATAGGAGCCTTGTTGGATTGGCAGCAGTGAAGCTGTTCACATGGATGAATGCTTGACGACGTCACCGCCTGATATGAATTTGTATTAATTCAGTAATAAAGAACTTTGATTATGTTTTCTTGATATCGCGTTTCGTTGTGGGTGGATGAAATAGATTCGCGACATTGCAAATCTGTGTATTTTGTCACGGTGCCATAATTCACCGTCTGATTTTTCCTACACATTTTTTTGAAGCTTTATATCTTAGCACATCTATCAAGCACACTGTCAACATTACGTCTGAACCGCAGACATTTCGATGAATCAGTCATCTAAACCCATGACGCAGGTGCCTATTATTAAACATGATAACATCTGGCGAATGAGCAAGCGTTTCACACCCCGCATTGAATGTGTTGTGGATTCACGATTCCCCAAGATTGGTTTCTGATTCTATTTACGTTGATTAACTGACATTTGGTTTGTTACGCTTTTCATCAAGTCACGGTCAACCATGACATGAATTCGTTTCACTTTCAATACTTGACTTCTCTGCACGTGGCGGACGTGAATAAATCTCTCTACATGAGCTCTGGTTTTGATCTTGTTGGAGACTGGAAAGGTCGGTTGTAGCTTCAGCAAAGAATCAGGCACCGTCATTTGAGTGGTCTTCTCTTTGTTACGTGCAAATAACAAATTTGGCGACGGTTGGAACAATTACTCGAGCGTCAAGTGTCAATGCTTGCTGATCACCAGTCCTCTCAGGCCGCGCCCGTTAGTAAACCGTCAATTGACGTCCTCACAAACAGTATCTCGGAGTTTTTCTATGATCCGGAGAACGGCGAGACGTTTGTGTCCTGGTATCGGCGTTACGAAGACCTGTTCCGAGTCCATTTTGCGTCGCAGCATGACGCATGGAAGGTCAGACTCCTTACCCGCAAACTGGGCCCAGCCGAACTCAAGAGATACACAGACACGATCCACCCCAGATCCTAACTCGAATTCACTTTTGGAGAAACCGTTCGAAATCTCAAGCGTATGTTTGGAAAACGCACCTCCTTCTTCAGTACCCGCTACCAATGACTCAAACTCGTAGAGGAGAATTTGACGACTGTGGTCAATAGAGACTGCGAGAAAAGTCAATTCACATCAATGACTGATGAGCAGCTCAAAGCTCTCATTCTCATATGCAGCCTTCAAATCCACAAATACACGGATCCGCAAACGTATCTACCACACCTGATTGACCAAAATCCCTCTGTGACGCTGGACAATATCTGCGATAAATGTCTACACTAAGGAAGCGTGCTGTGTGACATTAGAATGGTCCATGCTAGGTACCACAGTGCTCCTGAAGTCAATACCGTCCAACGAATCGATAAATCACTCCCAATTATGGCCCTCCCAGCTCTCGTCAGCCGAAATCCAACGGGGAATCAGCCGACACAAATCGTCGGAGTAGATCAAGAAACACATCTTCTTTCGCGTGTTGGCAATGCGGAGCCCAGCATTATGTCAAGTTCTACCCTTACAAAAAAACCGACACCTGCGAGGAAAAACTAAGGGCCACAAGGACGAATACTGCCCATCATCCTCGTCCAACAGGAGTGGACGGCACTCTCACCTTCACACAAAGGAAAGGTAAAGAGCCCAAAAAGCCAGCCCACTATCGCATCCCTCAGCCTACGGGTCACCTGCGAAGACACTTTACAGCAGCAGAGGATGTATACAACCGTCCTCATCAATGACCATCCAGTTCGTCTGCACCTAGACACACCCTCGGACGTTGCCATCTTCTACGAAACCCAATGGAGCTCCATCGGAAGTCCTCCACTCGGAGACACCTCTGAAATGGCAATCAGAGCTTGCGGCGGTGAAATTCACTTCAGTGGCCAAATGCAATGCTGTGTTTCCTTCGGCGGAACAACTTTCCCTGCAACGTGTTATGTCCTCAACGCCAAGCTGAAACTACTTGGTCTGGATTGGTTCGCACAATCAGGTTTGGCCGATAGCCCGATCAGCTCCATCTGCAATGTCCTACACTTGTCGACAACACCTAGCGAAAATATCACGGACATCATTAACTAGTTTACCATGGTTTGTCTACCTGCATTAAGACACTGTTCTACGACACAGGCCATCCTTCACCTTATGCTGTACGCCAAGCAAACCTTCCGTCCAAAAAGTGCGGTCACATAAGCCTCGTTGCCGCTGGTTGACGCTGAGTTAGAACGTTTTGAACACGAAGGCGTCCTATCCCCGTTCTCATACTCAGCCTGGACGGTCCCAATCGTTGTGGTAAAGGAGGCTAATGGTTCAACCCGGATATGTGCAGACTTCTCCACTGGTCTAAATGCAGCTCTGGAACCGCACCACTGCCCTCTACCAGCCCCAGAGGAACTATTCACAATTCTGCGTGGCGGAAGGTTCTTCGCAAAACCCGATCTGGCCGATGCCTATCTGCGATTGAAGATCGCTCCCGAGTCCCGTGCCATCTCGGTTTATTCAATACAACCGCCTACACTTCGGAGTGAAGACAGCTCCTGCTATTTTTCGACAGTTTATGGACAGCATTGTGGCCGGCATTCCTGGACTGGCAGCATACCTCGACGACCCATTAATCGTAGCTAGTTTGCATGATGAGTTATGCAAGCGGATCGAAGAAGTCCTCCAACGGATTCACGACAACGGACTCAGACTTAGCCAAGAAAGATGCCAGTTCTTCCTGACCTCGGTCAAGTATCTGGGTTTCATCATTGATGGCCTGGCCGGCATCCGGACCCTGAAAATATCCGCGCTATTCAACACATACCAACTCCCAAAGATGTTCCCTCACTGCGCTCCTCCATAGGAGTAATCAGATATTACTCGGCTTTTCTACCAAACTCGAATTCGTCTGAAACCATTGCCCAGTTCGACATGGTTTTTTTCACATACTCAGACGTTCTATCCGGAAAATTTGGCTGAGTTCAGCAAGCAAAGCGGAACCTCTAGTCATTAGCTAATAGCTGCACCGCTTAATTGTTGCAAATATAGGCTTTGTAGAATCCAACCGTTTACCTGAATTGCCTTTAATTTCGACTGTGATATGTTTATGGGTTGCGATGATTCGATGCTGATATCAGCCACGGGAATGGTTGTGTGTGCCGACTGGTTGAGTAGCGAAATAGCAATATTTCATTCGCATAGACTCCCACAAGATAGAGCGGAGACCGAACTGCAGCCCGTTTGCTGCTACATTAATAGCGTGTTTGTACAGGGTAATAAGTCATCAGTGTGTACACGAAAGCGTGACATTGCTAAACATCAATTTCCAAACGAACATCGTACCGCGAAGAGTACTCAGGATGACCGATTGGATGCGGGTTCGCTCACGCTTGCCACCGATGTTCGCCACAAATTCGACTCGCAGGAGTCAGATCTGCTTACAGCTGTAAAATGGCTTCATGATTATCTACACAACCACGCACGTACACAGAGGGCAAATTTCAAATTCCATCTCGAGTATCCTAGCTTATCCACCTCAATCAATCCACGTTGTCAGGGCATTCGGAGTGCTTTCTGAAGGAAAATTAACTGGGTTT
>UXSR01000458.1:0-32396 GCA_900604375.1 Mesocestoides corti
ACTGGATCCATAGACATTGCCCGGGATTAGGACTACTGCATCTGAAGAGGCATTGGCTACTCAGAGACGACGACAAGGACAGTAGAAGCCAGCTGGACTGTAAGTGGAGAAGGAACCTGCGATGGATGAAGTGGCCCCACTGTACTTCTACAAGAGCAAAGCCCCTCATCTACTATTCGCTTGGGCCACTATTCTGCCAAATGTGGAGTGTCGGAGAGTGTCGAACTGGATATTTTATCAACATTGGATATCAGCAACAGTGCGGCGAACCAAGCCAGAAGCTGAGGAAAGCGTCACTCCTTAGGGGGGGCAGTGTGGTGTATCGGGGTGGTAGATTGCCGCCATCTTCGAGCTCAGTCATTGGTTGAAGGTAATCAGCACGGTGTGGTGACGTCGTCATGTGACCGGGGGTGCAACTTCCGGCTGCGCGGCGTCACGCGGGCATTGAATGGCACGCCAGGGACTGAGAACCAATCCGCTCACGAATTTTCCGTCTTCATTGCAGCGCCCCAGAACGGACCAACGGCTGAACAGGACAACCAGGACAAGGAAATATCAAGACCCTGTTTTCCCCCTTACGCCTGACCAGTTTGTGGCTACATTGTGGCTTGTTTCGGCCTTTATTACAGGGCTCCATCTTGCCTTGCCCCCTTCTTGATCATACTTTGGGGTCGAAGCGAACCGTGGCGACGTCTGAGAGCGCAGACACAATGGTATGCGCTGGCATCAGCCAATCCTGTGTCTCTCTGCGTTCCAACGGCATGCGAGGAAGGTAAGCAGCCAACCAAAGAAGGGCACAAAAGAGGTACATTATATAATGAGCTGCGTGACCAGCGTAATGGACTCGATGGACGGCGCCTGACTTGTGGTTCTGACTTCGGACTGGTTAATAAAGCCTGTTCTATTGTACCAGTCCTCTTATAATTAGTACTCGGGTATTCTACAGTAGCGATGCACAGGGGCGCAGACACATTGGACCACGCTGGCCTCAACCAATCAATCTCTTTAAGCCTTTCAACGGACTGCGAGAATGACATGCAGCCAACTAGAGAAAAGGATGAACGTGAAGCACTATTTCATGAGCAGCTTAGCAGCGTGACGGACTTAGATTCACGGTGTATGTCTCATGGATCTGGCTTGTAATTTGCTCATAAAAACTGCTCCGTTGTACCAGTCTCCTTCATTCAATGCCAGGGTATTCTGCATAGTTGACTTATTTAAAAGTAGCTGGACGTGGTTTGTTGGTTTGTGGTTAGTCAACAAAGCACATCTTGTTGTGCTCATCTTCGTCATATTATTGCCCAGGTATTCAATACAAGGGCTCAATAAATGCAGACTTGTTATAATTAAATCGAGCAGGTTGGTAGAATGAAAAAATGTCCATATCAGCCAGGAAGCTTGTGAATAACTTACTCCAAACTAAATATATTTTGGTATCATTTCTGGATATATGTTGCAACAAAAAGCAAAAATATTCACATTTGGGATGAATGGATTTGCTTAAAATCATTAACGGGGAGGTAGTAGTAATTCAACTGTTATTAAATTCTTATTAAATTTTGTCATATTTGCAGATAAGGGGATTTGACTACTTTAAATTACATAAGTAACTAACACAGTGCGCATAAAAACCCAGTATATGTTTCAACTTGTATTCTCTTAAAACAACCGGATTTCGATCATTTTGCCTAAGTTCTGCAGTCTTTTGGTTAAACCTCGATCACGACGTTTTCAAAATCTCCTATTCTCAATTTTGCCTTTTAATATATTACGAGTTTTTACGCATCTAATGTTGTAATGGCCAAATTCCTCGAAATTTCAACAAGACAGAATGAGCTCTTCGCATACGAGCAAGTTTGTGTGCTTTTGTTAGGAGGACGGTGACTCTAAATGCAAGGGTCGATTCTTCGACGATGGTTTCTTCGCTGGTAAATTCACGGCGTTTTCCTGAAAAATTCACGATTTACAAAATAGACGCAAAGAAAGGCTCGTTCCTAACGTGTATTCTAATGTAACTGACGCCAATATAAAGTGTTTGAATTAGCTGGTTTAAGAAACATCCAACCCATTCTTTTATAATTTAAATGAATGTTAGTGGATAAGCCCGTTACTTCTACTTCTCTATTATACCAGTTTAGCTGTCAGATTCGACCCGACGCATACCGCCGACGGTTATAGGCAGTGATTAAGTTGTGGTCAACGAAGTTATTCATTTTTCAATTAAGTGACAAAATATTTTCTGAACATAAACAAAATTACGTCGACAAATATGTAATTAAGTTAATGAAACTGAACTGAGATCACCGCAAATTAATAAAGTCTTGGAATCAAACTTGGTTCATCCTAAATGTTATTTAGTTTCTCTTATGTTCCTGTTTTTTTGTTTATAGCTGCTCCTTTCTTGTCAGTCTTTAACAGCTGGAAATAGGCAAAGTTCTTTACCTGTTTCAATCGACTAGTTTAGTTATCCAACTTAGTCGAAGTTGCATAGAGGTTTTTTAAAATTTGTGAACTTGCAGTGGCTTGCTTTCACTATCTTAAAATCTTAGCAATTAACGGCTCGTAAAAACCCGAAATCAAAGAGATTAAAGGAGGCAGAGGAAACAACAGTCTGTTATCATCACGTCAGCCAAATATATGAGGTGGGAGATTGGTAACAACAACTAATGTAATAGAGATGAGCCATCGACACCATCATATCAATAAACAAGCACCACTTACTCCCGTTCGATGACAGTTCCCTACTTATATCTCTCCCCCCGAGACTGTTAGCTGTGAGGCTCTGCAAACGCTGGAATACTTTCGAACAAAATCAAAGCTAACTGAGGGTCTCAGGGATCGGTCAAAACGGAAGATAGGACAGAATGGGGATGCGGAAAAGGGTTTGGTATGTTCACCGTTGCTTGGGTGTGAGCAATAAACATTGCTGCCACTCTTGTCAGAAACTTACAAATGGTCTTTGCCCACATTATCCAGGGTTCCTTTTCTGCCAATTGTAGAAATATGCCAAGCTATTCGATAACTAAAAGGGAGCCTTCATTAGGTGGTTGTGGAAGCAAATAAAGATATTAAAATATTTGCATTTTAAATTTAGCAGGGAAATGGAATTGAGATCTGGAAGTTAAAATATTACATTTAATTTTTTGTGGAGCGATGTGAAATAGGTACATCTCTAAAATTTAGACTATAATTTGGCCGAATATGTCATAATTCAGAGTCGTTAGACTGCCTGGGAAATCGCATCAGTCACTACGTTGTCAGCAACATCTAAATACCGACAACTGGTAGCGAATTGTGTTACGATCAAGACACCTGGGAAGCTGTTATAATTTGGCTGTAATTAAAACCACACAATCAGATAACCGATGCCCCAGATCCCGTGTCTTACGCTGGCTCCCAAATTTCCACGTTGACGTAAGGCAAGACAAGACCTTGTGCGGAGAGTGTATAATGTCGCAGCCAAAGCCTGAGTTATCTCCCGGAGTGTGCCCACTTAAACAAGTCAAGGATGATACTGACCCGATGGATCATGGCAGATTAACACAGATGGGGCAATCAGGAGGGCGCGGTGGGTGACTCACCCACGGAAGCGGCGTGGTTAAGGGGATTGTCAAAGCAATAACGAAATAATAACCCGTGATTGCCGTATTGAGGAATCCTGAATCCCAAACAAAACCATCCGTTTGTAAGACAGGTTTCGCTTCCTTCTTCCAGTATTACAATTTTTCGACATCTGCTGTGGCGCTCTTTGTCAATTGAAAAGCCTCCTGTGTTAGCATTAATTTCCTGGAGTTTATTTGGAGCATGTTAGTCAATAGAGACAAAATATCAAATGAATTCGAGATAAATTGTAAATAGTACTCGACCAAATAGAGAAAGCAACACAGATGACAAGGCAACTCTGGAATTTAATACTTGTATTTCTCCGCTGTCTTCTCGGGAAGGTGATTGGCACTGTTGGCATCATCGATGTCGTCCATGACGCGAGACACTTTTCACTTAAGATGTGCATTTATGAGGGTTTATTGCGATGCTAAAAGCCCTACGATGGATGGAAAGCTGTCAAATGTGCTGCAAATGTTCGGCGTTTTCTGTGCTGGTGATGAGATTGTCACCGATATAGACGACGGCGAAATCAAGGTATTGGTCCATGAGTCTCTGGAAAGTCTGAGGTGCTTACTTTAACGCAAAAGCATTTGAAGGAACTTAAGTAACTCGAATAGAGTAATAACATCAGTTTTGAGGACGTCTTCTGGTGCAGCAGTTATCAGAAAATAAGCCCAGACGAGTTCTGGTCCAGAAGGGGATTTGATTCTCATTTAAACCCTTTGAAAGTCATGAACTGTGACACTGCTTTTGACTCTGTAGTCTACGCATGGTCTCCACTCTCCTGATTTATTAAGGGCCATATTTACAAGGACCATCCAATGGCTGTTGGAATTGCACTTTACTCCAAGGCGGCATATGTGCTCAAATTCTGTTTTGGATGCTCCAAGTTTATCAGATGCAAGTCGTCTGGCTTTAGCTATTGTTGGCAGACCTTTTGTTCCTCTTTGTTGCATCACCTGGTGGGTGGCTGCTCAGGGAACATAGATCACATCGGGCATTTCGGAAAGTCCTCAGCGGAATATGATTTAATGAGCACGCGTTGTACCGCATCAACTAGGAGACATACCTGAGAATGGAATTTCAGCACATCGGCCATCGTGGAAATCAAGGGAAACTGTCGCCTTTAACCTAAAGCTATGGTAAGCAAATTTTTACTATTTTTCGCAACAGGTGAGTTGTTTACAGTTCGTTATTTCAGATCGAATGGTTTCACGTGGCGTTTGTTAGACCCTAAGGGAATTACGGTAACCTCGTCACCCTTGTCAATCAGTGACATGAATAAAGTGAAAGGATTGAGTGTCTGAGCCTGCCATCGTCACTACTAGTCAATTGTGGCGATTCCTAAATGTGCATTTGAAAGGCCTGAAGATTTGATGGTGACTACACGGATTTATATAGGCCAATACCTTGTCGCCATATCGAAGGTGGTACCAGCATGGGTCGGAACGTCTTCCATTTTGACTGGATCGGCATCAACATGAAGTGGTGGAAGTGGCGGCCGTCCACGAGTAAACTCATCCATCCTTCGTGAGATATTCGCGACTAGTTCTTGCAACCCATTACTTCCTACGCTAGCCGTTACCTCAGACGGGGTGGTTTGATTTAATCTTCCTTGGAAGAGAGAAGTATGCTTGACCTCGGGTCCGACCAAATAGTTTCCTAATAATCTGCTGTTTACCTAACTCACGAAAAATTGGGGATTTATAGAAGATTCACATGTCACGACCTCCTGGCCTGTCCCTTCTCCCCATGTATTCCCCTGTGACTCCGACTTTCTCCCTCCCTCGAAACTGAGACATCGAGCAGGCCCCAGGACGCACTGCGTGCTCAAAGCGCGTGAACTCCACACTGTCCACACAAAGATTCCACCTTCGGCCAACTTGCATTCTCAGTTCTGCCTGACTGCCTGCATAGTTTTTGGTTTTTTTGTAATATACTAGGTCCCCGATATTCCGGTCCCTGTGTCGTGTGACCTATATCAACAAGGATGGTGGGGCTATCTTTAAAGGACTCGTTAACAATCCAAATGTAATGGGTTGTCAATAAAAGCACGTGAGAGAAGCAAGTTTGCGGTTTGACAAATTTCAATGACACCCTTTTGTTTAATGGTTTCTGTTGATTATCAATAAGTACTCTCACGTCCCTGAACCCAAATACACGCTTGGTTGTTCTGGTGCTAATAAACGGTTGTATTCGCTGTCGCCCCTCACGTCTCAATTGAAATGGGCTGCTAAGCAGAAGGTTGTAAAGAAGTCCAATAAACCACGATGCCCATTCCCTCCAGATCGCTACTAGGTAGTCAAATTACACACAACTCATAGTCTAGATTTACTCTATTCCAAGATTTCAGTTTAATAAGGTAGTTGCTTATGTGTGTGTTTTCTCTGGCCCAGTACTTACCTAATGACCGTGTAAAACAGGTGACCCCAAAGATGCAGGTAATCGTGGCAGAACAGTGCAGTTCCAAATTTCTCAAAGTAACTAAAGAGAAATCTGATTCTAAGCCATTTCATTTGGAGTAAATCAAACTCGAATAGCCAACTTCCATTTAATTGTGTCCGAAAGCTTTTCACTTGCTTTGCTGAGTTTGCATTTCAAATCAACCGTGAGAAGGGTCCATATGCAAACTTATCGAAGATGGTAGGTGGATCCTCATGTGTTTGGGAAGTGTAGCTGCCTGTCTAAGAGTCCATCGGGTGTTAGTAATTAATATTCTTCGGAAGTGGGCAATTAACCATATTGCACTCAAATCGAGTTTTGCGACCTCTATTATTACCTGATGTAAGTCAAGAATTTTAAAGAAAAAACTCGTTGAAAATCATTCAGAAAATGGTCCACACTTACTATTGTTTATTAAATCCTCCTTTTTTTTCAAAACAACTAACACTCGGTAGACCAATCCAATATTTATGACATTGGAGAAGTTCATGCGACATTTGCGATAACTTGGGCTCAGTAATAGTAATTTCCGATACTTGGCTCCCTTGAACTTGACATGTTTATATTTACATACATTCTTATGCGTTTTTTGGCATTTTCTATGCTTTTTCATTTCACAAAAAACAGAATAAATTGACGTCTTTGCTTTAAACACAGTATTGAGAGACTCATAAATGATTCGCACAAGATCGACCACATCGTAGATGAAGTTTTACAACGAATTAGAATTGAAATTAACTCAGATATTTAAAGTACTATCTATCCCGAAGATTTTTTTCTTGCGACGGTATCTATTGTCACCAAAATACTTCGAATTTAAAAAAATGGCCCCTCACTGAATGCGAAGAGGTTACAACTAGCTAATTTATGAACACAATGCATTTACAGGGTTATAAGGTTTTTGGCAAGGTACATGCACCAATTTGAGGTAGTCCGGAATCATACAATGGCACACATTTGACCTATACAGTGCACTTCAACCTTCACGACCATACACATTCACTAAACCTACTAAGATCGTGCCTATATTCCTACTGCATGCTAAGTTGTTGCCTGACTTACATGAATTTGCCGCACTGAAATGTAAACTGCGGTCTTTCTGTAAGTGCAACACAGTGGCTCTGGGGGGATGGGAAACGCAGCCTCTCCCCCACCCTCTGAAAAACGTCTCATAATGTCATTTATTTGTGCGAATTAAGGACACAAAGAAGAGGTTATTGTACACTTTACTCTCTAGTATGAGTTACGCCAAGACACGGAAACAGACACAACAAGAACATAGTCACAGCGCAAATATCTTCTTCCAAAAAGTCGTATGAGCAGGCTAGTTTTGGAAACCGAAATGGTCAACACAATTAATCAAAAATGTTGTCGTGAGCCCCAGCATGTGGCTTGAACTACGCCGGGGCCACAGAATTAACCCTGGCCCGATTACACTACCCTGATACCAACGATGAAGAAGATTGGAGAAGTGGACACAACCGAGAGACCTAAATGTGAGGATAATCCAAATATTCGTGTGAATGAGAAGGAAGTTGAGGATCCGCGAGGCTGGTGACATGATGCGAGAAGGGGAACCCTGTGTCGGAAGTGGATCGACTGAATTAAGGGGTGTGAATAAACACAATTCACAACAATGTCCGTAAGACAATTAAGAATACTAGCTTTTAATATACATTCAGTGAATAACTGGAGAGACGATATTGCGGAGTAGGGATTTGTACAGTTTAACGCGATTCGCATTGTGCTGCAGAAGAATTGGCAAAATTTTTTCAGTGTACGGGTCGCCATTTAGCTCGGGCAGATTGGTGGGATCGAATTCAAAGTGAGCCCCACTAAGCAGCACTTTGCCTTGTCCACAATTTCGAAGTAATATGGCTGGGGTATTCAGTTCTCCACTGGAAAATAAGAACAAAGGCTGGCGAATTCTACGTCTTTGGACAACTGGCTAAGTGACAACATGATACTTACTTCAAATGGGTGAATAAATTGAGTGGCATCATAGACAGTACATTTACACAGACAAAAACGCACAATTATAGCTAACAAAAAATGCCCTACATAAAACACAGTGCTAAGGGCGTTTGTTCAAAGTCTAACTTACTATTTATAAAGAACTGTTGTTTGTGAATCTGATGATCCAAGAAAATGGCATCCACCATTGAAATACACCGAAACAGACGATGGTAGACCAATGTTGTCTGAGACGGAAGCAGTCAATAAAGCCGCAGAACTTCCTAATTCAGAGTCATATTCATAAGGAGCAAAGAGTGGTCCCTCCGCCGTGCCTAATGCAAAGGTTACATTTCACAAACTTTAAAGTAAATTAAAATAGACTGCCTTTCCGAAATGGGCATTGGTAAAACTTATGTAAGTACAGGCCTATTATTACAAAGGAAAGTGGACGGTAAGACCTATGAATAACACTTATTAGGTATGAAATGATTATTAGATAGCATACATGTTTACTTAAGACTTGATTTTGATGCAATTACTAATTGGTTTAAGGCGAAAAAAATTAGGAGTAAGCAGCAAAATAAAATCAGACCTTCTCAGTGCCTTATGACCAAAAAGTGTGAAGGGTATAGAACACGGCAATAGTCAGAGTTCGGAATGACAACTGACCTGGGAAAAAGTTCAGAAATCCCTCATCGAAAATTTCATTCGGTCCGCCAATATCGAACCTAGTAAGGGCTGATGCGAGATACGCACCAGAGCATATACCTAGATATGCCCCACCAGATAAAATAAACTTTTTTAACTCCTTAAGGCCCACTGTACCCATCGTCTTCGCAACTCCACGAGCAAAACCTCCACCCACACAAAATAGGTCGATCGTATTAGTCAAGAGGGAATTAAGAGACTCCTTTGCACTTAAAATCGAAATCGTGGCATCTGGGAATGTATTTTGAATACAATTACGAAGTTGTTTAGTGCAAAGATTAGACGCGCCAAAATCACCGTAAATCCCAATGGACAGCCGCCGGCTTCTCAGAACGTGGACCTAAAAAGCAGGTTACTGTCAGCATGTATTTCAAAATTGGCAACACGACCGAAGTCAGTTACCAGAAATGCAACAAAAGAAAAGGAACAAGATGGACCTGGTGCATGGCAGACAGCCGGATTAAAAGACAGGAAGGCTGGTGCATTAGGAGAATTAGCGTCAAACCAAGAAAAAATGGCTGTAAGAGGGGTCAGAGTTTATCCACAGGTCTACAGACGTAATTTAAAAAGAGAATATAGATTAAAGAAGGTGCGATGACTAAGTGATATAGGGTACAAAGGACAGAACAATGCCGTATGCCACACACACAATTACGAAGAAATAACCTGACCTTTCGAGATAAAATTTAGCCCAATAAAACAGATAAAAGACTTTGTGAAAGGACTACCAAACTGCTTAGTTGTTGCTGCGTGTATATTTAAAAAAATTAGCTTTTATTTATACTAGTGATTTAATTGCATCGAAGTTCGATTATAGAAGTATCATAAAATGGGGAAATAATCTTTCCGATTTGAACTGATGAAAGCAAGAGTTATTTCTTGGTATCAAGTGACTTAAAGACATTTGTAGCATTCGTCACACAAACACCATAAAAAATTTGGAAAGATGTCAAAATATTCCCTTTTTTAGTGCAAAGTCAAAATCTCCTAAGGTTGTTGGAAAATGATGGAAATTATGAGCATCCACACGTCATAAAAAGATAATGAAAAAGCGTTAGAGAAATTTTTAATGCATACTACAGGATAGTTGTGTAAATATTTTTAGCTTTTGAGCTAAAAATGAGCTTTTTTTAATTGTGTAGTCGTCGTAAGACTGCAAGCAATCACAATCATCGATTTCACATTCAAATGAAGTCCAAATATGCATACTTGAAAATTGTTACCTTTGGTGATATAAAAGATTTGCGTACTTGCCAAAAAATGGGCAGCTTTTTTAAAAGTATATTTATTAAAATTCAATTTGTTCAAATAAATGTGGCATATTTTTCGTCAATTTAAAATTGAAATCCAATATTTCTAAGCCTTTCCTTTAGCATCATATTCCCACTGTATATGTAAATCGTTGTCACCATTAAAATCACGCTATCATCGTATATTATTATTATTATTAATTACACTTTGCGGTTGGAAAAAGCTCATGAGTATTGCATTCAGGTTATATTTTCGATGTAAACGGAAGCTAAATTCTCGGGGTGATTAATTTAGCCTTTTTGACTGTGTTGTATTTTAGATCCAACGATGAGGCAGAGCATACCTTCACAGTAAAAAAATTAATGGGGAGAACCTTTATAATGATGTGCAATGCAACTAAAGTGTGCAAACAACGACTGTTGACAATGATTTCAGTTACTAGTCATAAACGCATATGTCAATTTATTAAAAAGTGAATCTGGAGTATTTTTGATCATGTAAGCACTATTACAAGTAACGGAAGTAACGTTAATAAGCATCTGAAGCTAAAAAATTTTTTGTATATTTAGCCAATTTTCAGTAGCACTAAGCAAGAATTACATGTTTAATAAGTAAAAGACCAAGAAATGCCTACTGCTTTACAGCTAATTAATTTCTGAAGTATTCATGAATCTTGCTTTTGTTATACTTCATTTTCATGGCGTATCCAAACTTACTTCATCATTTTAGTAAGAGAGTTTATTTACATGGAATTTGATGAATGCAATAAAATTTTAAACGAAACATGAACAAAATAAAAATGTGGTCTATTTGAATAGGCCAGAAATTCTCTTTTTACGTTTTTTGAAAATTTCCCAAGATTCGTTTGCTTAAACCAAAAATATTTGGAAAACACTTTTTGTTCCTATGATGGTCCATATCTTAGGCACAAAGTCATCGCAAAAGTCTTTCTTAATTTTTAATCTGCAAATATTTACAGTGTTAAAAATTTTCTTAGTGCGTCAGGTAAATAACGCGAGAACCCTTAAAAAGTCTTGTATTATTAAATTGGCTTTTAGACAAATTGTACTGTTTAAACTGACTTTAGAGAATTTAAAAGTATAAATTTATATTCATGCATCTGGTCAGCAATACGTGACCGTGTTTTTTTGGTAAAAAAGTGAAGTTTTTGGTAAATTTGAATCATGATAGCAGACACGATGTTCAACCATTTTAAAATTCTATCATATATGCTTTAAGGCTGAAAAATTAGCAGAACATTAAAAACATAAATTGTTAATAGAAAATTAAAATTTTTTTAATGCAGTGCTGTTATTTATTGGCAATTCATTTTTGTTAATTGCTCTCTCTGTTCTGCTTCATAATCTTTATCGACCTTGACATGTTTTCAAATTTGTTTTTGAGGTTTTTGCTGGTTTATTGTCGTGTTAAACGATGAAGCGGATAAATCGTTCAAAGTCCCAGAGTGTAGCAAAATTTAATGTGTGTATTAATAAAGAGAATTTTGGGGATTGTATAATTGTAAAATCGTATTTTTTAGCAAATGACAATTTTTATAGAAACTGGAAGATATTTCAATTGTTTTAGATGCTGGGAAATTTAAAAAACAAATTAATGCATTCGACGTAACACAAATACTTTCAAAAAGACAAAAGGTACGTTTGACGCTTCTGACCTATTCTATTTAGTTAACTTTTCGTGTTTCTGATGGCTCTGTAATAACAATTGTGGAACCGATCAAGGATACAGCTCGACTTCAAATTAAAGACATTATGATTCAGTTGTCTAACTTATGGGAAAATTATTTTCCTTGCTATAACTTCAGGTTAGTTTGAGTGTGTTTGTAATTCTTCAGTTGTGAATCTGTTGATACAAAAGTTGAAGATATGTTTGATCTTTTATCATGCGAGAACGAGATCCAAGAGACGGATAGACAACTGGCAGTCCAAAAAAGCGTTAGGTACTCAAAAGCTCTAGGACTCAAGTCGCCTGACAAAGACATGCGCGAAGATGTAAATAAATGTACTATATTGATATTTTTAGATCTTAAAAAAATTGAAGCATGAAGAACACAGGGTACTGCGAATTTCTGAATTTGAATGTGAATTTCCGGAAAGCGTGCTATGTTCATCTGTAGCACCCCTACTTTCCACACCATTTTTTACTGTGTTTGACTTGACTGATGATAAATGTGTAAGTGTGGTTCACTATAATTTGTTCACAAATAACAAAATATGATGTTTAAATGAGTTGACATTATTCTTTTATAAGCATCTTTGGAAAATTAAATTACTACATCAGAGATGGCACTTTGGAAACATGTTTGGTTCATTTAAGATACATTATACAAAACAACATGTTCCATCAAGGTTTAAGGCCATTTCTGGACAAAATGTGGTTTTCCTATCCACTGCTTAGCATCAAAACTAAATCATTTTTCTTATTTGCAATGCATTTTTTCAATTTTTTTCTACTTTTAAATTTTTATTAATATTTGTAAAGCATTTTTTCTATGTGATCTCATCTTTTTACAGTGATAGTTTTGTTTGCAAAAAATTTAAATACACACATTTTGAATGTTGGAGAAAGCCTGAATGAAGCAGTATTTAGAAGTTAAAACAGATCACTAAATATATGCTATTAAAATTTGGTCATATCTCAGTCTTAAGACTAGCAATCAGGTAATCACAACCGATCTATTTACCTTTTTAAATGGTTTACTTTTCAGGGCAAAGAATACATTCATTTGTGTTCAATTGGTTTGAGAACCAACAAGGCACTCCGAGCGCTTATATTGAAGGGTTGTCAGATAGAAAGGTAACAGTGCTGAGTATAAATTGTTATTGTTAAATTGCAAATTAGCAGCCGCTAATTTTAAGAACGAATCAAAAGCATTCTTTTTCTAGCAGTTGTAACATAAAGTGTAAAAGTATGTGATCCATTTAGTTAGGTTGTGGATGCTTCATACAACGTGAATTACTGAATTTTCATTCCAAAATTTCCTCAATAAAAAGTAGAAGAATCAATGTGAGTATTTTCAAAGGTACACCAATTTGGGTCGTAGAATGGAAAATGGTATTTTTGCAATGATCGTGGATGCTTACGCTTTAGTCTGTAAAAATTGTATTTTTTTATTGTAAATGTCTTATATTCTGTGCCCCGAATTCGCGGTTACTCAATTATTGTTTCACTTCTTCGAAACTAACCACATTTGACGAGAGATTCCTTTGCATCCTTTATGCATTCAAATTGGTTGGTCACTAAGAAAGAATATATTGGAACCCACTAGATTTATTTACTTCAGGTATGACTTAAAGACAAGCATATCAGTTTTGTTCATATGTAATGGAACATCTTGTCACTGTCCTTGTAGTGCTAATAATTTTGTATTCTGAATGTAGTTTACTGTGCATTCTTTTGTCTTTTAACACAAAATTTAACAGATGATTCTATGTCTACTTCCTTCCACCGTCTTAATCATGAGGAAGTGCTGATTCTTTTCTGAATAAAACTGCCAAATTCTTGAATAAAAATTACCAATGCTTTCCGTTTTTAGCGATAAACTTTATTCACTACTTGCGAGTTTCCCTGGCTCTTCCAAGCTTCGTAAATTAGACCTGACATCTGCTTTGTCTACCTCTGCCAAGGATCGAAACTTCAAAGCGATTTTCTTGGCACTGCACCCACAAGTCTGTAATCAGTTGACTGACCTGCGTTTAGGAGCCCTTCGTATCGACGACAGCACTTTCAGGGAAATTATCAAAAAGATCAATGCAATAAGTACGGAGAAGTTGCAGTTACGCAGGATCAACCTAGATGGAAATCAGTTTCAAAAAAAGGTTATTTGTCTTCGCAATACTAACGCTCATGGCTTGGTACAATAGGCCAGAATTGACAGGTTGCAATTGATCATTCATATTTATGTGGCTTTAAATACGTTTACTACTTGTATTTGTAAAATCATGCGTATGGTTTTGATTTTGCTAAAAATACTCGAATGCAGACGATACAAGTGAGGAGGTCATTTGTGAATCTTGACTGTCTGCTATAAGTTGGTATTCATCAATATTCTACTGTTTCAAATATTCTTTTCTACATGTTACCAAAAACATAGGTCGTGGGTACATGCAAGTGGTAAAATGATCCTTAGTAAAATTGATGGAAGATACTGCAGACGTTGAGGTAATTAACAATGTTCACTGATGTTTCATTTGCGAAAATTCCTCAGTGTCTTGTGTGTTTTTGCTATCTCCCAATAGGTTTGCATTAGTTAATGGTTTTGCATGAATTTTGATATCAAAAACTCAGAGATCTTTTAAAATACAGTTATCCTGTCAAGCCTGCTGGTTAGATTTGATATTCTTTATTGAGTTTAAAAGTCGCGTCCTTATATCTCCACAACCATAGTGCATCTAGTTCCCAAAATGACTTCTTCAAAACAGGAAAGTAAAAATGACTTTGTTCATTTCAAGACGTTGCAAGAATTCCTTTCGATGACACCAAATCTTCGCGTGCTTACATTGGATGGTTGCCAAGTGGATATTGCTGAAGTAAGTCTTGGGTGTTTTAATTTTTATGCAGTCTGGATGTGGCCTGTCTGAGTTTATTGTGTAAATGACAAATTTGATTGACAACAAGATCTCAATCGCTTCTTCAGCGGAAAACGTCACTGCCACTGCTATAGTATTTGCTGCATCGAAGGGTTTAATGGTCTTTTAGTCGAAAAGCTATAAGCAATGTATTGAATTGTGAAACTTGGAGATAAAACCTTTTTTTACGTGGTCTTTGCGAGAATTCGCAACGATATACATTTTTCTGAAGCATTTTTTGAAAAATAAAGGCTACAAGATCTGTTTCCTCTTGGCTGCTGCGTCAGTGAATGTCTTGGACAAATAAAAACTGTTTGTAGGATTAGTCTCTGACAAATTATGCTATTTTGATGCATTTGAAGGCTTGCGATGCACTCTATAAATCGAATTGCACTCGCCTGGAGAAGTTAGGTTTGTCCTCAAACAAGTTCGAGACCAGTGCTGAGGTTGTACGAGATTACTTCGCATCGTTGAAGTTCCTTCAGCTGCTCAACTTGCAGGATTCGGTCGGAGACGCTGCAGTCGACGTACTGAAGGTAAGCATTTAATGTACTTACCATACGATGACCCTCATTTTTCGTTTGAACAGAGGGATTATTAATAAAGCACCAGATAAACTGTCCTTTCCATCAACCAATGTTTATTAATCTCAGAAAACGCTGATAGTTGAGGCAGGAAAGCACGAGTAGCAATTCACTGCAGATTTAAAAAATCTGCTAATTTTTTCCAGACTTGGACTCTCAGTGGGACATTTCAGGCATCTGCACTGTCTTTTGTGCCATCGATTGTCCATGTATAAAAAGATTAAACCATTAGTTATTTCCACCCCTGTAATATGCACAGGAGTCTTTTTAGACACCAAACTATGATTGCAATCAGGGGGAACCACAGATCATGATGGGATAATGAGAAAACCGTAGTATTCTTGCACGGTGTTGGTTCACAAACAAGTCAATAAATGTTTTAGTAGACTTAACGACTATAAAACACATTTTTAGTTAACCATGGTGGGTTTTGGCAGCATCACACACATTTCGTTGTGTCAATACTTATTTCCAGACTTCCCATGGCGTGTAAGCAAATTTAAAATTAGCAAAAGGCCTGGCGATTTGAACTTTCAAAGTGTTTGCGTTAAATTCGATGTCTGGTGAGATGTCTTCCACGATTTAAAGCGGTAATAATTAATGAGGTGGAATTCTTGCGGTCTTGACTCTTTACCAAGCCAGATATGGTAATTGTGGGTTACATTCTCTTTGACATTAAGTGAAGGCTTTCTAATCAATTAGGTCACGGAAATATGCCTGCGTAAAGACGTAGCGCGCTAAGCCAACAGATGCACAAAGTTCCTTGTGGAGCTCATTACGTGTGCCAAAAAAATTTCATTCGCAGGTAACTGAGATGGACGTTTCATACTTCACCTCGGAGTTTTCGGAGTTTATTAGTCACATGGTTTTGGTTAACCGTGTTTGCTTTAATTCACAGCTGTTCAAATTAAATTATTCCAGAAGAGTAACCTAAATGCGTTTTTATGCAGTGCAGAAGTATTCAAAGAATGACGTTTTAGGGCCATTTAAAAGGGACACCATAAATATCTTACAAAAAACAGCGTGAAAAACAAAGTGCCAAGCGCCATGTTGATGGAGTATGTTCCAGTTGGCCTTATTTTCATGAAATCGGTTATGATATTTAATGTGCACCCTGGACTGTCAAAGTTTAGGCGCCATCTCAACTCAATCAAGTAAAAAACGAGCAGCGTATTTTTCATAAAATGATATCTGCAACTACACAATGAGCGTCACCCCCGTTTTTGAAAGTCCTGATTTCAAGAACTGGACATATCTTAAATAGTAGTGTGTGATGGCTCGCTCCTTGACATCTTCAACTTCCAAGAAAGCCTAGACACTACTGTAATTGAGGCCGAAAACAGAGTGTAGATGATTGGAATGCTAAAAGACGCCGCTACACAGAAACTTTCCGATATTTTTACACACCTTTAAAACGATTGACTTGGTGTTTTGTGGGGTGCTAAATAGTGTTGTTTTTCTTGCAAATTTTGTCACTGGCATGAAAAATCTAGCACACCTAGAGCAGAAGTCCCTTTTTGTGGTTACACACACGAGAATAATGGAAAATTGCTAATTACACAGGCTTATTTCAGGATCTTCAAGTGCCTACCTAAGAGGAACCGCCAAAAATACTACACATGGTTGCCACCTCGCCTCAGAATATGAAGCCACAAGACATGCGTCGACGATTGGGTGGCTCATGTGTGATTTAATGTTCCAGGGTCTAAAATAAGTTGTGGTGTGCCTTTTCGTCGCTAACTTTGGAGTGAGCCAGAACAATTTATTCACGTCTAGTGTTGTACTTCAGTAGAAACTGAAACAGGCAGCAATTAGCACTGATTATTAATGTCGCTGGCATTTAAAATGTCGTGGGTTTAAGTCTAGTCTTTTACCTGCCACCTTCATTGGGTATTTCCTCACCATAAATTAAGCACGACGAGCAATTCTAAGAAGCACCAATAAGGATGAAAGCTCAAATCGCCATCTAATTGAAATGATTTTTGAGTTAAATCATGTTTCCAACACTAAATATGGTCTTAAATATAATGTCTGCACTCAAGCTTGTACAATCCACTCTTGGTTTTGCTTTCCCTGTAACCACTTTTCCAAATTGGAGGTCGTCTAAATGTGGTAGCAAATAAGTATGTAACTTACCCTATTCAAGCAAATATGAAACACTTTTAATCACGAGCTTTTAATTAATTTACCTTGCATTCTACTTTTAGATGATTTTTGAAGGACTTGCGCTCGTGAAAGGTCCGGTTTATGACCAACTCAGACTAAACCTACAAGACTGCAGACTGGGCCCAGAAGCTGGGAGCTTGATCGCGAGACAATTACCCGAACTGAGCCAAGTGACGCAGATCACTCTCTCCGACAATCGTGAGTTTGCTTTTTTGCATTTTTTAAGGTGCAAGCATTACTATTTAAATTTTTTGGAACATTAACTGTCAAATGTTGTTTGGTGCTAGAAATACCGGTTGTTTAGGCCAGGCAACACGCAGGGTCAAACAAGTGTCTATTCATCAATAAAAGGCAACTAAAATTTGCTGATGTAAAATACTGTTTTGTGTAGGAAGCATTGTTAAACTACCCTAATTATTTTGGCACACGTTTCGAAATTTAGACATGGTAACTTGAGGCCGCTTTGATCATTGTTGTGCTTAGATACCTTAGTGCACAACTGTCAGGGTTGTTGTGGGCTTGTATAAAACAGCGAGAAACCAAGCGCCAAGAAACGATACATCTGGCGATCAAAATAACTGTATGTACGATACAATTTGAGGCTCAGGTACCAACTTTCATCCGTGATTTTGAGGATGGGAGAAGTCAATTTTATGCGTCCTTGAGGGCCTTTTGATTCACCTAAGGGCATTAGCCATCTGTGCACGGCAAATTCTGCTAGCACGTATTTGCAACATTTTAATCACTTGTTTAAGTTTGCGGGACGTTTTATCAGTTGGAGTGTGTCTCGAAGATACAACGATTGTGGATACGCCAGGTTGTCACACACACAAGCATATCCTACTAATGTGCTCATGCGATTTCTTTAATGAGTTCGCCTTAACACGCACACTCCACCTGATCGATAACGCGCACAAATGAGTACCGTGAAACGCCGCGTGGGACCTCAGCCACGCCCTTTGGGATGAAGACAACAAGTCGTGTGGGTGCTGTCGTAGGCCTTGCCTTCCGCGGTAAAACATCGCAGTACTTCTAGAAGACCTTGGTCTTTATTTTGCTAACAAACCTGTAATTAGGTGATCCATTCATATGGTTCATATTTGCTGCCGTTCAGTATTTTCCAGGAACTGTAATAGAACCCTCTATGACAATAGGATTCTTTCCTAATCTGAATGGTAAATTGTTGTGGGGAAAGAAAGGAAAAGATCAAGGCAGATGTGCATTTTAGCCACGCACTATGTCGATTTGTCAGTTCATTGTATTTTTCGTTAGTTCTGATATCTTCTTTATGACTCATCTCAAAAATACGACGGCTGCAGCAACCATTTGTGTCATTAATTTGGTTGATTGGGAGTAACTGGAGGTGTATTGTTGTGAGATTCCATCCACAAGAATTTTTTAAATCTAATTTATTGTTTTGAACTAAATTTTAACATTTTACCTGAAATGGGGACTCTGAAAACATAAATGCTTGTTGAACAAACGTGCACTACGTAAAAACAATTTCAAATAGGCATTAGTAGTTAAAAAGCTACACAAATTGACAGGACTGAATTTGAGAAACACAAGTCAGCAGCCAGTTGCTGATCACGGGCTAAAATTATGGGGAGAGGTATCCGAATCTGAGGCATTTGGTAATACACATTCTTTGTATATGTAAATGAACCTTAAATTAATTTTATGTTCACGGAATCCAAAGATAATTAGGTAATCCCCTCATTCCCATGACCTTAACCTTGTTGCGTTAAAATGAGAAAACACAATAGTGGCGTTATATGATAGCAGATGCAATTAATACTAAACCTTAAAAAATGATCAACAATTTTAGGTTTATGCTTTTACCGCAAATGTGATATGATAGTATTTTATGAATCCAGACTTAAAAATCCAATTTTCGTCATTTTCAAAAGTTAAAATCACTCAGTGTAACTAAATGGAACTAGATATTTAACTGGATGTGTTACGAATCCCGCAGGCGGTACACGCATGGGGAGAATGTCATTTCAAATCGTCACAACTCTGGATCATTCTCCAGAACTGAAGTCATGGTCAAATTCCTAAACTATACTGATGTTAGTTGATCGTTCATCGATCTTGGCAAGACAAAGTGCGTATTGAGGGAAGTTTTACGTTAATTGCAGGAGATCATTTCCAGGGAGATAGGGGTTTGTCTCACAGAAATGTGCTTACATTCAGGTGCTGGGTGTACGCAAACACCCAAGGTTGACTAAACAGTAGTATTGCTGTCTTTGTTAATGTAGAGACAAAGTTAAACCATGAAATGTGAGGTATCGGCAGAGACATTCCTAACAATAAACAAGTCACTGATGCCGCTATTTTCTGTGCAAACGCGACTCACAACGAGCCATGAGGAAGTGCTGAAAAGTGTATCAACTACCACTTCTCATTAATTACCCTGAAGGAGAAATTCTGCGTGCTAATATTTAGAGTAATAGGCGTGTGCGTTTTAAACATAACATTTGGGTCATTGCCTCGTGTTACTCGTTTCCAGCCCTGCTATCGCCCTGGTTTCTAAAAGCCAATCTCACTTCGCCCTGTTACCCTAGTGTTTTAGTGAATTTGTTTAATCAGTCACATCCGTCTCGTCCACGTTGTGCAGCCTCGTGATTTTCTTCTCTTTAGCCTTCGAAAGATCCATTTTCGAAATCATCAAGTGCTTGCCTAAGTGCCAGCGGCTTGTCCACATCGCTTTGGGCTCCAGAGACAAGTCATCGTAAGTAAATCTGCTTTTCAGTTGGCCCGTCTAGCAAAGTCCTTGTCCGAGATCCTGCCCAAATGCACAACTTAATCGTGAAAAGAGAGTCGCATTATATTTTTCAAAGTTGACCTAAAGTAGATATGTATTGTAATCTCGTCAGTGCCACAGGTTAACTACTAGGCGTTCATAGCCTCGACGGTAATTTCAAAAAGATCGCTATTCACCACAATTTCCTTTTAATATTGTTCCTTACCTCGTTAACCTTGCGAATTTTATCTTATTTTCTGACGTAGCTATGATTTTACATGTTGGGAATTTAAAGCAACTAAATTTGCGCCAGCAACAATGAACTTTTATCCCGATGTTAAACTCGTCTCAACCAGTCAGCATTAAGCTAAATTTATGTCGTGACACTCAAAAGGAGCTCTAATAAGTTAGTCTACAGTTCGTTAAGCTAGACTACTTTTATGGTGTTTAGTAACATTCTTTTGGCCTTATTTTGCAGTGCAACAGCGCCAGATAGAACTTTAGACCTTCTAGCCCAAACACTTTCGGAGCCTGCGTGTGTAAGTTTTGACACTGAGGTAAAGAGAGGGCAACACCACGAAGAATGGATGACCTCTATATTTAACTTCCCACAAATGTTTAATTCAAGCAGTGCATGGCACAAAGGTTATGCGTAAACACTTCAACAGTTGCAACTCAGCAGGAGACTGGATGACTTTTAAATCCTCTAACGTGTTTAAGCAGAATTAGTCAGGAGATTAAATGCAAACAAATGCTTTCTTTTTACTACTCCTTCAGTCAGCTCTCAGTTTTCGAGAAACAGTTAAGTTTTAACTAGTGATTAAAATTGAGTCTACAGAATTGACTTTAAGACCCTAGGCCGATGGCAGATTTGTTCACCGACAGTGATATATTGTTTTGTCATGCTTTGTCTGTCCCTTTACTGATAAAGTGTTCTGCAGTAAGTAATAGAGGAGAGTTGGACTGGTTTAATTTGAACCTTCGTTGGACTAACCTCTAAAGTGTTGCTTTCTTAACATTTCCGAAACTGCAAGAGACTGTCGAGGTTGACATTAACAAAGCTTGGAAGCACGGGGGAAATGAGCAACTTCTTGAGCAGGATTGCCGAAAACGGACACCGGCTTAACCACCTCGATGTCCGGGATTACGCCCTCAAAGATGACGAATCAGGATGTCTTTTCAAGTTGCTCCAATACACCACGTCTCCAATTACAATTCAGTTCAATATATCTAATCTAAAACCGAAAGTAGGTATATAATATTTTCCAAAATAATTTATTGTTGTAAAGTAAGTAAAACTACATTAGAATTCACATAACTGGAAAAATAAGCGTTTTACGTGTAAAAAAACTTAACAAGGGAAAAAAGATATGCTGGAGGTTATATTTAGACTGCATTGAATAAACTTTCGACTTAGCTGCGCAGGAACTATCTTTAAAGTAAAATTAGGAGAAATACGGCTATTTACAACGAAAGTATGAGCTTTTAGTCATGAAGGCATTGAAAATCCGAAAGGTCACTTTGGAACCTGACTTAAATTGAGCACCATCGGGATGACGCTTTCAGGGAAAATTTAGCCCCCGCCACATTCCATACTTTGCCATGTTGTAAATTGGCGAATAATCTAGTTAATGGCACAGTTAATAACAAAACGATTACTAAAAAACCTCGCTAGCTTTCAGCCCATGCAATTTAACCAACGGATTTTCCATGAAGAATGGTCGAATTACCTTTCCACTGATGACTTACTTGGCCAAAGGTTGGCTCAAGCACGCAGCGACGAGTGCTTGTAAATTATTTACCCATTCGTTCTACTTTAGACCATTATGCGACTGAACTGCCTGATAAAACGGAAATGGCCAATGGCTCGAGTTCAGGTACCAAATCGGCTCTACGTCGCTCATGATGACCAGGTCGTCGTTGTGATGCACAAAGTACGAATTTTAAAACTTGTGGTAAATTGTTCACCTACTACGGTTTGATTAGCGTTTCAATTTTTAATTTTATTCCTTTTAACATGACAGACGAGTTGTATTTTAGGTCTTTTATTTTGTGCTTTACACTTACACAATTATTCCACCTTTGGATTGCAGGTGGTGATTTTGCATACCTGCTGTTCCTACTCTAATGCATCAGGCCATATTGAAAATCTGATTGGTTAATTTTTAATCGAATAGTTCGAGTTCCTAGGAAATGCTCAAGGCTTGAAAAGTTTAATACCATGAGTGAATTTGCACCTGCAGCGGGGCTGACATTCTGTACGATTAGACGTTTGTTATTGATTTAAATGGCCATCGTTAAGGAAGGTTTTCAGTTTCGCGAGGTAACGCACCCAACCGTGCCACAAAGCGTACCAAGTATAAGCTCTTCAGAATATCGATGGTGTGAAAACTAGAGTTTGTAGAACCTGATTTCAGTAACCTTTCTTATTCCTAACTGAATAGTCCGGGTATACTTTTTTTCTTAAATGGTTGGTGTTTCCACTGAAGCCATCGGCTGAAAGTGTCGAAAACGCCATTGTTCCGGTCTTCCCGGATGTCCAGTTGATGATGGAACTCGAGAAATTCGACGATGCTTTGCTTACGCCCTCGACAAAATTCGTTGAAGCTGACCTCGTAAGCGTCAACGCCATTTACCAATTTAACTTTTACATTTTCCTAGCAAAATCTTCATTATTAAGTTAGCTTAAATCTAGTGATAAAGCAAATCGCCATCCAATATTAGTCTACCGACGTGCTTATTTCCTAACCATGCCCTTAATTTGTACATACGCGACTCTCTAAAAATGATTGTTTATTCATTAACTTTGTTGTTTTAACAAGTGCGTCAGTTGGTGACTGAAATCCTTAACGTTCAGGACATGTTAGCTCTGTTAATGCAAGGACTACTGTTTGTGCATTGGTTGGTAAAGAACTTAAGGCACGAGTCCTGATGGAATTTGTAAAATCTCTTTTCCCAAAGATATACTTTGAAATTTGTTTGTATCTGTTTAGGAATTAACGCGATATGAAACAAAGCTAAGACATTTAATGCCTATGGAGAATGTTGAACAGCTGGAGGCGGCCATCCCAAAAGTACATCAGGCCAATCTTGTTCTCACGGAGTGCTCAAAGCTCCCAACGATGCAAATCGACCTGCTGGAAGCAGCTCTGGACCCTGAGAAGTGTAACCATGCGGTTGACACAGCAGTGGGTGAAATGCAAGAATCTCTTCTGGTAACCTCGCTATTCAATACTTCTTTTACGTCTGAGCCAATCGGAAGATCGACACGCGTTAGAGCAAATCATTACCTTTTATATTTTTTCATTGAAAAATTGCATATTTTATGGCACTTAAACCTAGGACACTATTCTGTAAATATCAGCATTCAACATCATTGGGTAGTTGAAAGCAATGTCTAAATCATATCAGTAAAAAATTTGTTGAAACCAGTATAAAGGGTGTGTGTTGAAGCAGCCTATTTCGATTTGTGTCGAGCTCTGTCACATCTTCTCCAAATGCGTCAAGTTCCACGAGCGATTAAAACATGGCTCATGCCATGTATATATGACCACAAAAAAACATATATGTGTACGGGTTCGTCGAAATTATGCCTGTTAAATAGGGGCTGCAATTTCTATACATCTCAATCTCTCTCTCTCTCTACGTATGTGTGTGTGTGTGGGTGTACCTGTTATATTGTAGAAGTCTTTGGAAGCATCTTACAAGGAGACATGCGACTACTTGAGGGACGTTATTCATAAAAACTACAGACAGTCTCTGGCCTCAGTTATCGAAATGAACTCAGATCTGAATGAAAGCACACGCGAAGACATTTCGTTGATGCTTAATCAGCGCCTAAAATCCGCCATCCGGTCAACGGTAAGCCTCACCTGAATGCAGCCTCATGCACTCTGGAAACATTCAATAAAAAATTGTGCCACTTCCAGATCTTGGAATTGAATGTGAGACTGGCGGAGGAAATGTTGCTCAAGATCACAAAAGACTTGAAAGAAGAAGTCAAAACCTGTCTAGAAGGGTTTCCCAAAAGAAGGGAGTTTATGCCTTATCAAAGAATGGAGAAGTCAGAGAGTGAATATGTGAGCTATATTAACTTTAGAAAGCCAAAATGCGCGATTTCTTGTTTAAATGTGCTGTTATTTCAATTTTCAGGCTAATTACTCTGAAACACCTGACGATTATGCCTCTCCAATACCTGGTCAGTACATTGGGGTCTGATTGCTTTGTAGAAGTGGTCGAGACCAGAAATTAAAAATCTGCATTGAGTTATCCTACCTAATAACTATTCATGCCGTGATTAGGCTCCTTTCGTGTTTCTTACCATTCAAAACTTGGTATAAGATGAGTTAATTCTATTGAGCAATTTGTAAAGCAGACATCTGTCATTAAATCAAGAATTTCAGCGGTCATTGCTGCAGAAGTTATTAACTTGTGACAACGAACCAAGCAAAAAGTTTATTGAATGATGTATTTAGTAATGCACATGTCCTCTTTCTTAACATATAGTTTGGTTTCTCAAAACTCTAAGACACGGAACGTTCATTTTCCATTTAATTAATCTGGTGATACGCACAATTATCATTTAAACAACATGATATTTACTGTAAATGATGATGACATGCTTTTCGAAACCCTGGTTATTCTAGAATAACCAGAGTCATTGCTTGATTTGATTTTACTGAAGCAAGTATTTTCTCTAGCGGCTGAAAATGTGATATTAGTTGGCCTGGTGACTGGTGGATATTGTGGTTGCTGCCAGATTTAATGCCGCCAAGTTACGTGTCGTGCCTTCACTTTAAAACGTTCCATTTTTGTAGCTATGCTAGAGCCTATTCCTCCAGCTAGTTACTCCACGTGAATATTATAAGTTAACACTATACAGATTGATGCACATTTATCAGCAAAATTTGGTTCCATAATTACGAAGAAAAACAAAGGGTATTGCAACCTCGTCACTACTCAAAGCTTAGACGAAAGAGCACAGCTTGCGGGCGTAACTCTTACCGACACATGAAGGGTTTCATTGTAAGTCAAAATTCCTGGTTGTATCAATCACAAAACCGAACATCTCCGAAGCAGTTGATAATGCTGGTCGAGTTAATTGAATTTAGCTCCTACGAAACATTTAATTATTTAAAACCGGGTCATTTTGACAATGAGACTTCTTTCATTGTGTTAAGGATATCAAAAAGCTGTGGCTACTTCCAAGATTCAGGAACCAATTACAGAATCCATTACGGATTCTCGTATTGCATAAATTCATTGACTCAAACATTCAGGTGCTAGCTTAACTTGAAGACGCTGCTTTAAAGATGTTTATTGATATCTTTCTAACAATTTATGAACGAAAAATTGGTTTTAAGTATTATGGTGTTCTCACATAACCTTTTCATTTTCTAAGTAGACCGTAACAGGTGCCAAGGCTAATTTTAACACCGTAGCATAATCAAGTCTCACCTATACAACTGTAGCAGGTTGCATTTAAAAAATTAAACACATAGCTTGAAAGTTAATGGTATGTCAACTATAAATTGCCTTTCTTAAGAACAAAATCCATCTCCCGGCCCTTCTGAGTTGAGCAATCAGAAAACAAGTTTTGGTCGATCGGTGTCAAACCAGGAATGTCATTCCTCATTTAACAGTAAGTAGAGCTTTTCGGTCTGTTTAAATGTTATTTTTCAAATAGAAAATTATTGAGGCTTAGAACTAGGGTTAACTGTATTTTGCCTTGGTTGTAATTTTTAACCTTTGACGGTTTGATTTTGAAGTCATAATCAGGCTGCCTTTAGATATGTGGTGTTCTGGAATTCGGCTGCTTTAAAGGACGTTTGATTCGTAGACAGCGCAGCAGCTTTGGCGTTTTCCGTCTTTTTTGTCTAAGATTTCAAGTATAATGATAGCCAAAAGCTAGCATCAGGATCAAGAGCGTAAACAACATTTAAGCGAATGTCAGTGAACCAATATCACAAACATTCTCTGGAATGACGTTCAGGCAGTCATTGCCTTGACATCATCATCATCATCCCGGTTCGGTGACCCTGTACAAGGTTAGGTGGAATGCTGGGTCAATATGGTAATGTAACAGAGGGATTTGACATCGCATTATGACTTGGAATGCAAAACACCAAGAGGTTTGAGAAGGTGTTCATGTTGATTTGTCACACAATAAGGGTCAAGCAGGTTTGCTCTTCTTAAGTTACCCTCACCTACCCTTAGTTTGGAATATTTACGTTCATTTTGGGCTTATTGTCCTAAAGGCCACACAGACGTGTTTCCCACAACAACGTTTTTTTTTGAAAAAAATCAGGAATTTAAATTCAACCTGTCTAGTACTGAACCACTTGGAGGCAATGAAATTTTTACACAAATTCCATCGCAGATAATTCTACCATCTTCGACATAATTGTCATTGGCAGATGTAACCAATTTAAGCGCTTTATTCCTTTTTTCAAAGCTAAATTTAGCGCAGATTTGACATTCCCTACTTTGAAATTGCGAAAGGACTTATCTTGTGTTTCAAAACGTTGCAGCACTCGCTCAGGAACAGCCAAGTACAGCACTTAAGCGTGCGACCGTTTACTTAGACAAAGTACTTGTGAGAGATGACTACGATCAACCCGGCAAGTGAAATTACTTCTGTATTTGCTTGATTGGTTTTTCTCGGAAAATCAATCTTTATCCCTGTGGCGCATTCCTTAAATGACACTTTATTCTAATTGTTAAGAGTGCGTGAATTTAATACTAATGTATGTAGTTTTGGTCTGTGCCTGAAGTTTGAGGCGGCATTAGATAATCCCTCACAAGCTAAATTTTTTTGCGTGCTAGTAAATTAAGCCACCATTGACTTTCCATCATGTAAGAATTGAAACCACCTCCTACCAACCAACCACAATCGGTAATTCTCTGCTGCATCAACCAGTAAATTCGCTAGGAAACTGACTTTAGCTAACTCCTTTTCGATTACTCTCATCGATGTTGTTGAACACCCACTTTCACTTAATGTTTGGTGTCCAAAGACCACTTCGACGAATTTCTCACAAAACGTTTTTTTTAATAATCAACTTGTCTAGTGCCCAACTGCTTGAAGGCAGTTCCACAAGGTGACGTGGCACTTGCTTATTGGGGGCAACCTCAAAGTTACAGGAAACCATGATGATTATATTGTCAACATACAAACTGTAAATCCGGGGTTCGAACTAATTGTTAAATTTCAAAAAATGACTGACTGTTTCCATCAAAATTTCTACTGATCTCCAGTGCATAAGGTATTTAAAATGTGGCTTGGGTTTAGCCGGATTTTTTTTATGACGAGGCTTTATAACTGTCGTCTTTTTATATTTTTTAGTATGCACACAACCACCCAATGAGTCTACTGTTAAGAACCTCAGTGCAAGTGCGCCCTTTACTTGGCGTAACTCCTTTATTTGAATTAAACCAATTGTGTTTGTTTAAGTAACCAGTGGTAGAAATCTCACGTAATTGTCTTTTAAGGAGCTATACAAGCTGTGCCTAGTAATTGATCACTCGGTTGTTTAAATTCAAATTTACATAACCCAATCAGACCCCTTTTATCATTTTGTTAAATTATTAGGCAGCCAGTATCAGTATTGATAATTGCAGCTGTATTACTTAGTCTAACGAAATTTGCTAAAAAAATTGATTATCAGCAACGAGGCCACATGAAAATGGGAAATTTTTTTTATCAATTGAACGAACTTTGCTAGATCAGAACGAGTCTGCGTAGCCGTACAGTCTGTCAAAACCCTTCGCTTTGAATTACGTTTAATAAGAGACACTACTTTCCTAAGTCATTCAGACTTTGACTTCCACTGATAATGAACTTGGTGTTTCAGCAGAAAGTCACTTTAAGTAATTATGCCACCTAAAGCATTATTGTGGGTGGTAAAATCCTCAAACTAGGCGTAAAACTAAGAACTTTAGGCCTTAGTAATTAGGCCCTGTCGACTACTGAAAACAATCTTGTTTTTGCATTAGAACATCGAAAATTCCACGTCCCCTATTTCACTGATACTTCAAAGTATTTGTTCATAGATAATGTGACTTGAAATTAAGCGCCATGACAATAAGTGCTTATAAAACTAAACTAAACGAGCATTTTTTGCGATATAAGAAAAATGATCACTGAAGATGTTCAGAGGAAACTTGGGATTGCAGGATGTAGTAATTCTGATGAAGAATTGCAAAAAGAGGTTGCCCTATGTGAATTATTAATTCGCTTTGAATGCAGGAAGCTAATTTAAATGTTTGCTCTTAAGGGCATAAAAGGGGCGGCGGTCTAAGTAACTCCCGCAAATGTTAGATGAAAACTCATTCAGAGACCTACATTAAAAGAAACATGGCACTGTCTTTGCAACCTTTTCCTATCCTCGTTTAAGGTTTGTGTGCATTTCATTGAGCAAATTATACTGTAACTGAGACATAACCCGAAGTTATTAACCACCTTTTTAGATGAAGAAACGGTTAGCAAAATTCTGACACACGCAGGTTTGAGCCGTCCTCAAAGAGTTAGGAATCACAAGCCCATGACTGTTATTGGCCTCGATGATTCAAAGGTACTCCGAGGACCTGTTTCTACTGAAGGTCTTTATACTAGCCCTATGCCCTCGTCCGATGCTGTGGACATGGAGAATCCCGCGTAAGTGAATAGAAAATAGGCCCGATCAGAGTTATCATTTAGTGGATTAGGATATGATCAAGTGTCTACGACAACATATGAATAGCCAGATTGATTAAATAAATCAGGCATTTATAATTCCACAGATTTGGCTGAAACTGGCACCGTTTCTTGCAGAATTCAGGCTAATAAATATGAAGCAGAGGGGAAGCCAGCAGCACCGAAGAAACGAACACCCCCGGTCCCCGCCCGTCCCACAATCCCAGGAATGACGCCAAATTTCACAAAGGAAATTTTAAGAAAAAGGGAAGCTGGTTTGCAAAAAACTAGCCCACCAGATGCTCAGCGTAGGTTGCCAAATAGTGTACTTTTTGTGGATTCACTACTCACCATGAGTTTCTTGCGTCATTCGGCGGAGGTTTTAGAACGTTGAACAGCCGGTTGAGAGAATAGTTCCATATTTGCAAAAAAATGCATGACTTCGCTTAGAATGAGTTTTAACAAGTGGTCCTACTTGTGCCGCTTTTGTCTTATTCCAGGTTGTAGAATTAGTGGGTAACCTGAAATAATGAAGCACGCTGATGTTTTCTAAATTGAACTGATGAATGGCGAACCAGAAACGTTTCCCGATAGGTCATCGTCTGGACGCAAGACCACTCCTGTGAATCACGAACAGTAGTTTACAACCCCTAGTAGATGTCACTCTTCCGGTCTCTGGCACAAACTAACAATGACTCAGCAAGTGCACTTCAACTTGTGGCAATAGTAATAATCAAATTAGAACTTGTGTCTAGTATTTAAATTAATAAAGGCTAGTTCCAGCAAATCAATGACACTTATGTAGAACATTGAAGATGACAAATAAAATCCCTGAAAATCCTCATTTCATAACTTCTTTTTTTTTAAATTTCAGCTCAAAGGCCTGCTGAAAGCATTATAATTGGCGAAAATGAGGCTAATAACATAGCCCAACTGCGAAAATTCTTCGACTTACAACAGCAAAACAGGGGTCCGACCCAATCATCATTGCCTGCAAAACAGAGAGAATCAGGATGTGGGAAAGGCAAATGCGATAGTTCTATTTCAACACCCATTGATAAAAGCATGCATAAATCTTATGGTGAAAACGATCACAATTTAACCTTACCAATGAAAAACTAGCGTAAAGCCACATCTTTAACGTAGATACTGTTTGTAACGTATGTAAGCGTCGAGTATCGGGCTAATCCCAAATTCTTACCGTGCATTGTATTTGCAACGAGGGAAAGAATGAGGTGGGTACCTTGAAACATCTCAAAAAATGCACGCGCCAAAGCGCGGCGAACCATGGGAGCGAATGTCAACCAAGTAGACGTGTTCTCCAGAGGCCAAACAGCCTATGAATTTGAGGCTCCCTGTTTTTCTTAAATCTGAGGAAATTAATTTCGGAAAATTGAGTCAAGCTTAATGTTCTTGACTGATTTTACATTAACTAGATTACCCAAGGATTTTTGAATAGAGCGAAGACTACCGGTGTAGTAGACAACAAAAGGTGGATTTTACTAGAAGCTGGATTACAGTTTCTTCCTGTTTTAGGATCTGGTGGAAAGCCGTGAGAATAAGGGATCGTCTTTTGCCCTAATGATTTTACTACACTTCAAATAACCGTTTTATTGTTCAAACAAGCGTGTTATTTCCTAGCAGTTTATTGTTTCTTACATAACTGCACCACAAATACAACACGCAAGATGGACTTCGGCGGTATTAATTACGTACACAACGGGGTAGTGTATTCAATCAAATGAAAGGTCAAGACGGTAGACAATAATTCGTCCGAAGAAATCGGTAGCCTTTCGAAACAAAAGACAGGCATTTGTGTATGCATTTTCATCAGTAAAGACAAATGACTGAAGACTGCTGACATTGGCGGGGAATATAGGATAGGCCGTTTTGTTGTCCTTCGTTTCTTTGGTCCACAACTGGAGCACAGCCTCCTCGGCGGCGAAGCCACCGTGAAATTGAATTCTGACGGCCGTCAGTTTTACCGGTTTCTTGAAATCCACCATAATCCATTGCGGAGTACCCGAGTCGGAGTTCCAACAAGTATCGGGCCTCCCGTCAAACAGATGAATCTTCCCGTATTGCTGTGAATCGCGGTTTAATACTGAGCTAACTGCCACGCGTTCAATGTAATCAGGCAAGGCCATTTCCAATCTGAAAGTGTGGGTAGACAACGATGCCGGATAAATGATAAACCCCGGAGTTTACGAAATAGCGAGTTAGGACAACTAGAAAGAAATTAGGCATAACTTCATGTGGGAGGGAGAAAGCGCAAGCTAAACCATGGTTGGTATGACAAGCGGGTGTTACTGAGTCAATAAGCGGAGGTGCGAATTATATGGGGCAAAAAATGTTTACAGACAAGTAATTTGCACCGTGATATCAACGTCAGACACTGGTGAAGTTAGAAGCAATAAAGGGTATCGTATAAAAAACACAAGGGTCTGAGAGAACTAACAACATCAAGAAGGCCCAATAATTGGTAGCATTTCTGGCAGCAATTACGTTCAATCAAGTCAAGATGCACATTCGAGGGCGCACCAAATATGAAATCGCTACCGGATACAAAATACTTAAGTCGAGACGTCTCCTCAAGTCTTAATCATAGAGAATTTTCGTGCACTTTTTTATATCTTTAACTTGCACGGGTTCGCATCAGCGTTCCACAATCTCAGTGAAGCGAGCTACCCCCATTGTAAGAGATTTTAATCGGAATTTTACAACTTGTTCGCAAAAGATTTTAAAAAAATCAAATAACTATGTTCGCTTTACATCAAAGTCCTTTTCATTATTAAATAAACTGCGACAGTTAAGGTACATGAATGCACATCCATAGTGAACGAACCTGTTGCGGTCCCCAATCCTTGCAAAAAATAAAACGAAAACACAATTGCTCTAATTATAGAGTAAAGTAAATTTGTAGCGCAGTAAAGGTAATGTTGGCACGCGGTGAAAGAAATGAGCATTGCAGTGGTGCTGTGACGTCGGATCGGGGCGCAGACATATTGGACCACCTGGCCGTAGCCAATCCTGCGTCTCTCTGCGATCTAATGGCATGCAGGAAAGGAAGGCAGCCAACCAGAGAAGGACATGGATGAGATGCTGTATATAATGAGCGGCGTGGCCAGCGTGGAGGACTAGGATGGAAGGCGCCTGACGCGTGGCTCTGGCTTCTGATTGGTCAATAAAGCCTGTTCTGTTGTACCAGTCTTTTTCCTATTAGGGCTCGGGTATTCTACATTGGTGGCAGCGGATGCGTTCGAATAACGCGAATCGAACCCCAGCCCTTTCTCTGCTATGGTCAACAGAGGTGAAGACCCTTGAATGCCAGCTGAAATTGTCATGGCGTTCATCCGATGTCCAAAAAATTGGATCCATAGACATTGCCCGGGATTAGGAACACTGCATCTGAAGAAGCATTGGCAACTCAGCGACGACGACTTGGACAGTGAAAGCCAGCTGGACTGCATCTGCGAATGGACCTTCGATGGATGATGAGTCGTTCCTGCAAGTCTACAAGAGCAAATTCCATAGTCAACTATTCGCATGGGCCACTATCCTGCCAGATGTGGGGTGCGGGAAGTGTCGAACTGTATATTTTACCAACACTGGATATCAACAACAGTGCAAGGAACCAAGCCAGAAGCTGAGGACAGCTTCACTGCTGAGGGGGA
>UXSR01000459.1:0-32382 GCA_900604375.1 Mesocestoides corti
GAAAAAGAGCATATAAAGCACTCTTCGACTTACAGGCCTCATATGTTTCAGGAGCACCAAGAGTGGCACTCGCCAGTGACTGTGTGACTGACGATATGGTTTGAATTTGCGGCCTGAAAACAAGGAGTGGTTCGAGGACTCCTGCTTCCTTTTCGTTACCGACCTCCTCAACATTCACAACAATTTCTTTGTCCAAAATTACCACCTCAGACGAACCTGAAATGTCGTTAACCAAAATAAACACATTTATCAGTCACTAAAGTAGCAAGAAAATGCTAATAGTTAAGGTAAATATATAGTCAAACGACTTCTATTGTCGTTGGCTTACCATGAGGTGGTGGGTGCGGGGATGCCACTGCTTGACGTTGTTTGCGAGCGGCCTCGTAACTGAGGCACAGCCACAGTGCATACAAAGCAGCAGCGCCTAAGGCAAACATTGGCCAATATGGCGGAAGAAGGAACACAAGATAAGCGTCGAGAAGAGCTATCATTGTGTCCGAGTCCAACATTTTCGCGATGCTCAGAAAACTTGTCAACAACAGACCAAATTCGCAAATGAGGATTCTGCACTGTAAGTATTGATCTTTGCATTTGAATTAGTGTACCGTGTGCAATCGATTTCACGGTTGATATGGTGCCAACGTGACAAAATTCACCCTTAGCAGGGTCAGGAAAATGTCACTAAAATATCAAAACTGACAATATTCATATGCAAGTATTTGAAGTGAAGATGAATACAGTTGCATAGGCAATAAGCTAGTACTTGAACTAAGAATTAGCAGTAATGCCAAACCACAGTAGGAAGTTGTGCTCCCCAGAGAAAATTCGTAGGAGTTGAAGAAAGTGCGTGTTTATAAAAAAACGTGAACTTTTGGTGTATCCAATAAGCAGATAAATAAGGCCTTTGATTCACAAGACCTGTACTGAAAATGTAGGTAGCAAGATGTGTGCTTTGAGCTTTCATAACGAAAACCACTAATTGACAAATAGTTCAGTTGCTCAAAAGGGCACTTCTACGTAAAAAAATGTTCACTGCCAGTGGGCATTTGGGAGCAACCCTATAAGCGATTAAACTTGCTTCCACGTCTAAGGTGTATGTTTTGTTTAAATCCGATGTATTACCAAGGAATGCCATTCATTTGGGATGTTTCATTACGAGTACCGGAAGACAAATATGGTCCTTTAAAAACTTATTTTACGTGGCAATAATTTTAATGCATTAGGCGTAATTTCTACACAATTTTTAGAATTTTGCGTAGCAACTTCTTCAAACTGCCTGAAGGGTATTTAATAAAGAAAAGAATATATCTACATGCATTTTTAAACAATTTGAAACATAACGGTAGTTTGACATAAGTGAAATTAACAGTTTTTTGCAGAGTACGAAATGTCAGCGTTTGAGTTTGCAATTAGGTTTCAATTAACTGGTTCAGAAATTTTAAATTTCTACAGCTTGAAAGCTTGTTTGTGAAAATTAGAAACTCACATTAGCACACGCCAGTTTTGATGCCACGTACATGGCTGTTGATTGCTTGTTTAATATTTGCAGAGAACAAAGTGTCGACGTTTGAGCTTGGAAATAAGTTTCGGTAAAGTAATTCTCGAAATGTGAAATTTCTGCAGCCAGAAGGCATGTTGGCCAAAATTACAAATTCACATTACAACATGTCATTTACAATACCTTTGACATGACTGTTGATAACCTATTTATTATTTGTATAGCAACTTTCTTAACCTACCTGTACAACATTTAATAACGCTGAATATTTCCGCATGCATTTTCAAACAATTCGAAATGAAACGGCTGGTTGGTACATGCGAAATTAACGGTATTTGCAGAGGAGATAGTGTCAGCGCTTGGGTTTAAAATTAAGTTTAAACTAACTGGTTATTTAAATTTGCATAACATGTTAGCAAAAAATTCAAATTTCACTTTAAAACACGCTATTTTAATGTCTTTAACATGGCTTTTGATTGCCTTTTTTGTGGTTTCTTTTGTGTTGACATTTCATGTTGCAAACCATCACGCTATCGCCACCGCGACGTTATCGATTACACACCACATGGAATTTAAAATTTAGCACATGCTCAACCACACATGCAACGTCCATTTTTAGACAGTTTGCAAAAATTTAAGTTTATTTTCCTCCTAATTTCAGTAATTCACGTCAGTGGTGAAGCAACACTGAACGTGGTCTGAAAGAGAAAAAAATTAAAGAGTGTAGCGACTGTTGTTGTTAATAATTAACCAAACATTGATTTTGAAAATGTGTTAGTCTAACCGATAAAATGCCGTTTTTAAATCACATTTCCGGCGCTAAATGACTGATTAATGTCAAATCTTTAAGTACAGCTGTAAATCGGGTTATTGTGGGTAGTCTCTGAGATGTAACGAGAGCTCAAACTCGAGAAATGCACATCGTCTGCTTATGCGTTTTTTTTGATTGCCCAGTTATACATCGGGCAGTGTTAGGAGAGTGCTTGTTTCTTTTTCCGTCTGTTTTTAAATGAATGAAAGCAAAATATGTTTAAAATCTAATAAAGTATATAATAAGTCATTGTGTAGCTTTAGCATTCTTTAGTTATTTGCCATCGTCAACCTCCTGCTACCTGCCCGTCAGAGCACATTCTTGCTTAGGGGGCTCCAACTTTGTTCCTGGTGCACCGAGATATTTGTAGCAGCGCTTCTATATCAGTTCATGGCCATAAGTGTTCACCTCTGCATTTTATATTTGAGATTTTATCTGGTGCTTACAACAGGGCTTCCCAACGATGGCGACAACGATGCTGGTAGCGTCAAAGTCGACGACCAGTTGTATTGAAGATGAACCTTTACTCGTAAACCTCAATCGTGCCACCTGATCAGCTGAGATGTGAGCTGCAATCTCTGGAGCTTACTACCGCTGGGCCGATATTTCGCGCTCGATTTTGTCCAATCCAGCCACAGCCGTTTGCATGAATGCACAATTTGGTTGTATGTGATTTATCAATTGTGAGCCTGTCGAGACGAGCGAGGTGAAATGAAGGATGAGTAAAGTAAAGTAAGATTCTTCGGATATTGCAGCACTACTGATGACATCAAGAGCAACTGCATCGCCACTGAGGACTGAATGCATGGAAGAAGACAGATATTTTAACTCGGAAACAAAGCTAAAGTAGTGACACTACGATAACGTGGTTTTTAGCAGCATGGGAGTTTACCTGGTGGACATTGTCTAAATTATTAAACTAAATTCCTCACCGATAAATTCTACGCCTCTTCTTCTCATTACTAAGTCAGATTTTTAGCAATTATTCTACATGCAGGATTAAATTTAATTTTTCTTACAAAAACATCGGTTGCTCAGCCGAGCTATCATATTCCTCTCACACACAAACTACGTCTCGTTCACTTCTGACTAATTCGAAAGTGTGCAAGCGTTAGATTACAACAGGCCACAACGTAGGAAACTGCGGCAGGTGGCGCCACAGTAGCAGCATCATGTTCACTCACTGACGCATGCCACACGTAGTTTTTGAGCTTGGAAATCTGTGCAAACTGCTTCTGCTGCTTTAATTGTTGCATAGTTTAAAAACCACATTTTGTGGCTCTGCTTCGCAGCGCATCGTGTTTTCCAAAGATGTGCGCAATCGTCGGCTTAATTGCCCCACGCCTACTATGTTTACGTCAGATTGCGCTTGTGCTCCTGTTCATGCAGCCCACAACCACAATGGTGACAATGGTAACGAACAAATGTGATGCGTAACAAATGACGGAAAGGGAAAATACCAGTAAGGGGGTGTAGAGTGACGATAGGGTGTGAGCTATGGATATAAATTTGGAAGATTTTGCCTATTGGTTAATCAACACATTTATCCAGTCATACATATTGTCTCACTTGTACATTTTCTGACTTTGCATTTTCATGACAAACATAAATTGTGCTGCACTGGTCTCTTTAAACCTTAGAGGCCAACAATCCATCACTGGAGCCACATCTCAATCGACCATTATAGGTTGTGAACCCTAGTGCAAAGTAGATTCACACGGTTTCATTATACTGTGAGCACTCTCTACAGACAAAGAAGACAAAAATGCTTTTGAATGAGAGAATTTGTTAGTGTTTTCACACTGGCGCGCAACAGACCACTGTGACATGGCGACCTCAGCGAGAAAGGCCTGCTGTATGCGGCGTACCATAAGAGCGCCATTGCTCGCTCGTAGGTGATTCTCTCTCAAGTGCTTTGTGGCACTCATGCCAGAACCGCCTTCCAACCACGCGACTAGATTAAGTGCAATTTGTACGTCATGTGAAGATCCCACTCAAAATTGAGGTATGCCTCAGCATTCAGGCATTCACAAATTTTGCATTTCCACACATTGAATGCAGTGGGATTATGTTACCAAGAAAACAGCTATTAATTGACAGCTTTGCTTATATTAGTTTGCATACACCACGACTAATTTATAATTTGAGACGAAATCGCTTTATGCAAATTCGCATTTTTCAACAAATCAGATGAAATGGTTTGTGTAAAGATATTATCCTGGTTTCTAAGGAATGCAAATTTGCGACTTGAATAAGCCAATGTAAATTTTACGTGGTTCTAAGCAAACGCGTGGCCTCTTGATCATAATCTCCCTACTACTCCACAGTTCTTCATCGGTTACATTGACTTAGCTAAATTATTACCTATTTGCTGGTTTTGTAGTAAACTGTTCAAACCAGCGTGAGTGAAGCATCCATGCATTGACTGAATGCCGCAGACTTCCAATTGCAACCTTTTTTCATATTTAGTCCTATTCGTGTCGTGTAGTGATGGCATGTGTGGTGGTGAGTACCTTCTGCGTGTTAGCAGGCATTTTTGTGGATGTCGTTGTAGTGGTTAAGCTAAGCTATGCCACAAAACCCCCGTTTTTTAAAATCCACTAAAGCCCGAACAGAGACGCAAGACATCGCCAAAGGATACGATCGTTCATTAGCGCCACGCCAGCTAAGTGTGTGAATGCGTATGAATGACCAGATGATAATCTATTTCCTGGTTCCTTGGTGAACTTTTATCAAACCAGCGTGAGCGAAGCATCCATGAGTTGATTGAATGTCAGCGGTTGTCAACTGCAACTGCCATTCGTTTTCCATTCCCGCGATTTGCTCTTTAAGAGACTTGGGTGTTAAAATGTACACTAGCCGCAATATCCGATATCACCTGTCTTCCCTTTCATTTTAAACCATTACGAACTGTAAAATAGCAGGGTCGTAAGGTAATGATAACAAAGCCGCTACAGTTCCCTCTAACATGACATTCGCAAATGAAATTAAAAGCTTTTTAGATCAATTATGCTTATAATATGCATGTCTGTCAGCCACTAGAGCAATTTTATTTCTGAATGCATAGTAAAGAATGTGAATTAAAACGATTTTTTGTTTAAAACCAATGCACGAGCGAAACGAAAAGCAGCAGAATGTCAGTTGGTGAAAGTATAGCCGAAATGGAGGTCGTCGATGTGAGTGGAGGTGAGCTTTTGTCGCATTGGTTTCTGTGACATCCGTATCCGTTGGGGCATTTGCTGCATATGTTGCCACCTTCGTAGGGCCTATCAGTTAGTATCCGTAAACTAAAAGCATTTACAAGGGTTAATAACGAAGCCAGCACATTACATAGCATATTGACACATTCACTTACGACGGTTTATAGAGGCACGCAAAGAGGGTGTATTGCTTTGCAGAACTACTCGTGCAAGTATGTGTTGCGCAACCAACTTGAGTCGAATTCGCCCAAACCATCTCAAAATCAAATAAAAGAAAGCAACTTTCATTATTTACATGATTTTGTATGTGTTTCCTTGGGTCGAATTTATTGTTTGAAAAAAATCTATACGTGCATTTAACCGAGACATGTTTCTAATGCAGCATTACTCTGTTTGTTAGTGCGTTTTGACATGGTGTTGTTTTGTAAAAAGTTGCACACATCTTAATTTTAGACGTGTGGTGTGAACATTTGATCAAATAGTGAATGAGTATCACATCTAATCGGCCTTCAATATGAATTGGAAAAATCAAACAAATTGCACATTTCAATTTCATACCAGTAGAACGTATTCCGTATTTACCTGGATGTAATCAAAACAATTGTCTTCGCAATCGTTTGTTGCATAGTCATAAGAACCCTTCGTGACATTGCAAAACTTGTTACTAATTGTCGCTTTGTTCACCTCCTCAGAGTATACGACATATCCGACATTTTGGTATTGTGGATTAAATTCTGCACTTGGAAACGTCGGTTGACAGAGGGCGACGAATTCCTCCGCCAATTTTTGTAGATCTAACGAGTAGCTCTTAATGAAGAAAAAAGTGTGCAGCATTAGTTAGTGTTAGAAAAACAAGATAGGCAATAATAATCTAGTGATCTTAAATCAAAACCTGAGAAGATTTGGCTGTAAACTCATAACTACCGAGTCTTAGTAATGCTTGTGCTTGGTGAAGCAAATACATGCACCAACCCACCAATAACTGCATGTTGCTGGCTGTAGGTTGAACCTCTTCACGTAGTTTTGTGTGGCATTCCATGAGTCGGTTGCGTTCTTCTTCCGATGGTGCATCGGCAAGCACACACCAAGTCATCGCAACAAGAATTAAGAGGACTTTATGCATTAAGTTGTGGAAACAATTTAAAGACCAGTCGGAGGTAGTAATCAGTAGCAAATGAAATGGGGTACTTCTTGAGTCGCATTTAAACGCGAAGTGCCCAATTGTAATTGGTAGACTCCTTTCGTTGCCATAAATCACCGTAGTCAGCAAATCGCCTTTGAGCCCCACCCACGTATTTGTGGGCATGGCAACCACTAATACAGGCGTCGTTGTCAAGGAAACAAGTTCACTTTCTTAATGTCACAAGCTTAACTACGATAGGTATTTTAGCGACTTAAAAGTCATCTTGAAAAGGGTTGTGTATACACAGTTATTCTTCCATTTTACGCGATTTGGTTTAAATGACTAAATTTATTCACACATTCAAGCATTTTCAGTCAAATGTTGACTTTTTGAATTCAAACTTGGCGTAACGTTAGGAGTTGTACACATGTACAAACTGGCAGGCTATCTTTAAAACAAAATGGTTGATTGATTAGACTTTGGAGTATAATATATGAGCAGTGGCAATAAGTTTCGCTTAAGCACAGAAAAACAGGCAGTAAATCACATAATAGTACGAAACTCAATCCACTCCATTTATTTCTTTAAGTTTGATTGCACGTGAATTAGAGCAAATTTTTTCTAGTCATAGAGATGATTGTGGTAAAAACCAGTGTCTCAAAAAATGGCTATTTTGACAGCTTTCGTGGTAAGATCTCGGAAATTCGAGTGGTTTTGGTGAGTCCATATGCCTTTGATTTATTTCAGTACTAATATTTTTTTATAGCTCAGATGGGCAAATCTGTGTGCTTCTAGAATTTGCACTGTTGATTTCAGTCTCATAAACTAGTTATTGTTTCACTGTTTCAAACATGCTGCCTATAGTGCAGGTGATGACGTTTAGGCCTATAATCACTATGCATTGTATTGGTGCTTGCTGCTTGCGTCAGTCACTGCTGCCAATAGAGCACTCAGACGACTGTCGTCACTGGAAACCTTATTTTTCACGTACAGAGGCGGTTAGGGTCTACGGGGGCTATTACCAACAATATCACATGCAAACCTGTCGAAGTACATGACGTCTATATGTGCATACACAAATCCACAACATGCACGTAAACCGATACTAATTAACATAGTGGCCTGCTAGTTGATTGCTTAGATAACCTAGAGGCGTTTTTAAATGCAGCTTAAAATAAATAAAAGTGTACATGTTCTCACTAATTTTACGTTGTTTATTTTCGTTCTCTTATGAAACTGTCCGTTTCACGTACTCACATGCACATCGGTCTCTTTCCAAAACCAAAGAGCCAGGTATAATGAAGTGCCTATTTTATTTTCCATGGACGAAATGCATATTATACACATTTCGTAAAAGCACTTTGTTTAATAACTCATATGAAATACCTAAGCTAGGTCTGAAAATGCCTACCGGGTACTGCACTGATGCGAATCATGTTTGCGTTGACGAAACCGATGCCATTTATGATCCGAGAGATAGCAATTTTGATCGAAAAGTGCATACGCATGTGCCAAGGAAGAGTAGTCGCATAGGTCTTGTTTTATGGTGAATTTAAGGACATATATTTGTATTTAAAATGCTCAAATTATAGGTAATCGCATCATTTTATTTATTTTGATGATGATATTAGTATAAATGTACTTTTGAAGGCGCAGAAATAAGGAAATGAACTTGTATTGGCACATCAACGTATAGTTATTTTAAACATGCATTATTTAGGATTGCACGGGGAGGTTAATTTTTTTGTGGCCTCTGCGATAATTAAGATGACTACCTTTTAGACTGCATGTCAAATTATGAGTAAAATGTTTTGTCTGCACATATCGCATTAAATATTTTCGACTTTTTGTTCTGAAATTAGTAAATATTGTGTCAATATGCATGGTAGCTTGTCCGCCTTGAATGTCGGCGGGCTTTACTCATCTGTGTACATTCGAAGACGCAAATGTAAGGGAATGAACTTGTATAACATGCAGTATTAATTGCCGCACAGGATTGTTAATGTTTCATGACCTCTACGAAAATTAAAATGACACCCTTATAAACTGGACGTCAAAGCATGATTCAAACATTTGGTCTGTACTTATCGCTTTACAAATTTTGGCTTTACGTTTGGAAATTAGTAAGTTTTGTGCTAACACGCATGGTAGTGTGGTCGCCTTGTACGTAGGTGGGCTTTGCAAAAGAGAACCAACCATTAGCCAATCACGTGCTTTGATGGTTTTTTTTAAAACCGACTACCTGTTGCTGTAGTCATAAAGTTCAGGTATTTTAAACTGAATTTTCTTTAGAGTAAAAGTTTATTGTAGCGAACTGGTAATATGGTTGATGCAAGCACACACAAACTGGTGCAACACATTGTAGTTTGACAATATCCAAGCCTCTGCAGTCATTCTTACACATTTATCTAGAATGCAGCCTAATTGCATGTGGCACAGAAGCTACTCAACTATACTTACCAAAGAACTCTTGGCCTCTGCCGGGTTTAAGTTGAGATTTGAGAGGTAAACCAATGGAATCGAGTTGTGCATGAACAAAGGCAGTGATTTAACATGCCACAAAATCTAACCATGGTATTTTCGTGATTCCATTGATCTAGCACTTACGTATTCTGTTGTAACTAACTAATCGTTCAACTGTTAGCATTCAGGAGATCGCTTTTTAGTATACACCATTGACACACGTGGCACTCTCATACCTGTTTGGTCAGCTGGTGTGGGAAAGTCAATTGCTTTCTAACCAGTAAATCGAACAATTTGAGCTCAGATTTGCGCATCTGTGTACCGTGAACAATAACATGTCCATCATACGCATCTGACTTGCTAGACAACAATCTAATTAGGGCCTTATCACTGTACATATATCACCTAACTAATCAGGAGGCCTGAGTAGCAAAACAGGCGAGGTCATTAGGCAAACTATTGGACAATATTGCTGATTATTTTATGCGAAATATGAAAAGGCAGGTCACGTTCTTGTGAACGAATACTGCTTACTTCAATAAATTTAGACGAACCATGTTATTAAGGTGCCTCTCTTGCCAAATCGTTTTGTTCAGGTTAAAAATGGTCAAAGACACATTTACACTAAAACAAAATTTAGCGGACTGAAAACAATTGTAATTTCAAGTAATCGTCCTATAAATTAAGCATTAAGAACGGTGATACTTGAAATGAATGCCGAATTTCGCTGTGTGTAGCAAATGTGCTTGCCAAGAATCAATGGGATCTTTATAATGCGAAATTTTGGTTTTGTAATGATAACGTCAATGACTAAATTCAATCATCATATCATCTAAAAACAGTACTACAATGCATATTTGCATGATTGTAGCTGGAACTAAATTTCTCATTTTCGTCGTAAGTAATACGCCATGTTTACATAACCAAATAAACTTCCCGAATTAAATCAGCTTCTAAACCACAATCTAATTAACATTTAAAAATGTGAACTTGGTCTGACAGTTTAAAATGAATTAAGCAGGATAAAGCAGTGACAAAACCGAAATTATTGCAGTACCGTCCCTAGGAGTGAGCCTTTTCCTTCTGTCAAAGCAAGAACATTTTCTTGTTTATTTGAAAAAAAAGGTCAATAGGAAACATTATGACATCGAAATGAGCAAGGCTTCAGTATGGTATTAATCAAACCTTTTGATAAATGGTGAATAATTTCATGTGTGTGGAACAAGAGCACGAGGAGCTGGGTTGTTTTTTACTAAGGAAGAAGGAATGGATGTGGTGGTTATACTAGCAATGGCAATTGATGCGCTTGTGGTAACGATTGTACACTGGTTTCTTTCACACCGATGTGGTTTCGTACAGTTGCTGCAGGGTGTTCCAATTACATACGGCGCTGAATTCAAATCGTGTTTGCTACAGTGTGAACAAACATACAAAATTGGATGCTTTATCTTACCCAGGCTGGAAGAAGCACACCATCACATATGTGTTTGGAAAATAACGTGTTTTATTTTGGCATTGCTGTGCTGCGCATCCAACGTGCGTCGAATTTGCCCACACCATCTGGAACACAAAAACACAGTAATGAACGTGAGTTGACAGGAAATGGCAGTGTCACATTAGTGTCAGTTGGAATGTTAAATGGTGCATTGGTTGGTAGGTAACTTTGCTTTATATACAAAAATAATAAATAGCATATTCCTTTAGATTAAACGGACTGAATTTGTTTTATAATAAGACAGAAGCTTACTTTTAAAATTGAAGCTGTCGATTGACTAATTAGTTATACAATGAAACTGTAGCCAGTTTAAAGATTTTGTGGTTTTGACATCGAGTTCTGGCATTGCGTTATTATAAACCAATTTGGTAAAATTAATGTTCTGTTAGCCTCACTGTGAGGGAAAGTCTGTCGCATGGCATTGATTAGATGTACGTTGAACAGAGTGACTTATTGGAATTTATGGGCTGACAATATCGTAATTACCTGCTTGTAAAAACGGCAGCCTTTGACTGTAGTGGGGCAGTTGTACCCAGATTTAGGCATTTTGATTTGACAGAATGACTTGTTGCGTTGGTTATTTTGGTAGTACAAAATTGGTTCGACGTAACCGACATTTTTAAATTGAGGCACACCTTTATCATCCGGACAGGTGTTGACAAATTTTTTTGCTAGCTCCTCAACTTCGTATGAGTAGTTCTACAAATGCAAAAACAAAAGCTTGGTGCCAAAAGTTAGTTGGTTTTTATTGATACTAAAGAATTAATGAACTTCAGATCGTATATTATTAAATAGGCGGATCGGGTAAATTGTTTAATCGATTTTATTTCTAACTGTAAATGTTTTTACTTGATATCGGACATTTTAAAAATGAAAAAAACCTAGTCTAGGCTATTTTTTTAAACAAATAGCAGTTTCGCTTCAGGTTTTTTTCAAGCACCAGATTGACCCACTTGCGAAATTTGAACCTAACTATTTGAATCAGCTTTGTAGACGAAAACCTTTTACTAGTTGTGATAAATATGAGCAATGCATTTGTTTCACCATGAACTCGGCTTGTCAGCTATTTACTTCACACTACGCTGTGACGTCACTCACATAAACTAATAATAAAGATTAAATTGTGCTTAACAGTGCAGCATGTGGGCGGTGGCAATAAATTTTACTCAAAAACCGAAAGCCAAGTGGGTAGTCCTACAATAATACGATTATATTCATGTTTCTTCATTCATTTCTACAAGCTTACCGGCCATGTAATTTGATTGCACGCGACTTAAAACAACTTTTCCTTAATCACAGAGATGATTGTGGCAAAAACCGTTGTCTCAATAAACGGTTATTTTGATAGCTTTCATGTTAAGATCTCGGAAATTCGATAGGTTCTGGTGAGTCCATATGCCTTTGTTTCATTTTAGCAGTGATATTTTTTTTATAGCTCAGATCGGCCTATCTGTGTGCCGGTAGCATTTTCAAAATTGCTTGCAGTCGCACAAAATAGTTATTGTTATACTGTGCAATCGTTTACGATTGTCTCAGACACGTATCTTATAGCGCAAGGGGAAGATGTTTTCGCCTATCATCACTACACAACTTATCTAAATTAACAATAGCACATGTGACTAATCCCTAGCAGAATCTCACATTTGTCAATTTCACACAGATTAACTTACCATCAGCTGCATGTTGCTAGCATTTGGTTTTACATTTTCTCGGAGTTGTAAGTGGCATTCCAGAATAGCTTGTCGATCATCTTCAGTTAGCAGGTTTGCCAACACGTACCATGCAAAAATCAGTACACAGATAAGATTCTTCAGTATGTCTGTGCAGCACAAATAAGAGAAACAAAGGGTACATTTAACGCCACATTGGGAGACGACAAAGGTGAGCATAAGAAATGACATACTGCAGACGCCTGAAATTGAGTTCTCAGATCACAAATGAAATGCACAAACTTCGCCAATCAAAGTCACATAAATTCGTCCTACGCAACTCACCGAATGGCTCATTTCCCTGATGGGAACGGAGACGGCACATCAGATCTGCAACGTATAACACCGCGTGAATTAGTGTAATTAGGTACACTATGAAACTACATTGCCTGCTAACGCAATTTAATAGAAGCTTCTTGAAGATTGTTCATTTTTGTACAATAGGGTAATGGAAAATACTTGTATACGGGCCAGTAATTTTCAGTGTCATTTGTTTTGTTAAACATCGAAATTTTAGTCAGATTTATGGAAATCTTGCGTAGAAATAAAACAAATACCAAATCGCTTGCTGGTAAATGCCAAATGCGCATTACATAGAAAATAGAAATAGCACGAAACTGCAAGCTACCTGATTGCATTCGAAATAATGCAATAGGAAAAGAGGTAAATTATTTTTCTGCTAGTGTAAATTGAGATGATCACTGAGGGTGATGGGTTGCTATCGTGGATAGCTCCTGTTTAATTGAAGTAGCTTTAAACACTAGCTACTTTATTGCTGAACCACTTTGCATAGGTATAGGTAGAAGCAGCTGAGTCATCAAACTGATGTGACTGCAAGGCGCCGGCTAAATTGGCTTATTTAAAATCTTGAAGGTCATAAAAATATATGATAGCGCAATGTAATTTGAATTTTCGTGAAGTAAAGACATAACTTTGTTAAGGAGACTCTCACTTCCTTTGCGCTTCAAATGTTTTACACTTGAAGTGAAAAATATTGTCTTACAAAGAGCAACTAGGTCTAGGGCCGCTATGGGACATAAGTCGAAATTTTATCTGGTTTTTTTAGAGATCATGCGTATAAATAAAATAGCAACGGCGTCAATTGTCAATTCTATGCCGATAAATACTTTATTGGAGAGAATATACACAGAAAATCACTGTCCAAATAGAAGTGGCTGGTAGCTACTAAATTACCCGATTGAATTGGAAATAGTGCAATGGAAAAGGGATAAATCACTTTCCTACTTGTGCAAATTGAGATGATCAGTGAGGGTGATGGGTTGCCTTCGTGGATAACTCCGGTATAAATAAAATGGTTGGAAGTGCTAGTAAGCGATGTTGCTGAACCGTATTTCCCAGTTGTATACAGAAACAGCTAAGTCATCAAACTCACGTGACTGCAGTGTGCCAGCTGAATTGGCTCATTTAACATAGCAGTACTTCAACATAGCTAGGTAAGCAAAACTAGATTAAAGCGCATTAACATTTCAATTGTCGTGAAGCAAATACATAATGCACAAAGGCTCAAATGTTTGAAGGAAACTCTCATTTCGAGTGGCCTTTGCAATTCAAATGTTTAATACTTGACGTGAAAAATATTGTCATCCTAGGAACAACTAGGTCTAGGGCCGCCTTGAGTCATAAGTCATCTAGAATTTACCAGACAGCCACTAAAACTACGTCTAACCTCAAATACATTATACAACCAGCAAACTGGGTCCCAAAACTTTGTTCTGCGCTAAACTCCAACTTTCGACTTCAGGACAAAGACAGGATTCCATTCAGAGAGCTTAAACTGTCTCTGTCGAATCCCGAGACACAAGTTAAAATTTATCGCAATATAGAGGTCATAAGAGACCTTGATCTGAATCATCAAGTTCAAATAACATGAATGGGGTTGTCATTGGTGCCCAACAGCTGCTAGAGCGACAAAGATAACATGGTTAAGAGAGCGTTGGCAACAATGGCGAAGTCCTACTTAGTGCTGACCAGAAATTTATTGGGCATTATGTGACACGATCATTGCAATAAGCTTCATTTTATGTGTTGAAAATCAGAGTTGTTGCCTTCGGAGCTCTGGCGTCATTGTCTCAATGATGACATGCGCAGCAGTTCGTGTGCTTTGGATAGGAGCAGCACCGACCAGTTGATGTATTTACCAACAGAAAAACACAACTGATGCGCTCTTATTATCAGGAGCAGTAATTGATGCATTTACTAAAGAGGTCGAAACTTGCGGTGCATACTTGGAAGCAGGCAAAGAAAGAATGATATTCGTGAAGAAGGGTGAGACAGGAGTTTTATGTGTAATGGGAGGTGTGCAATGGCTACGGTCACAGTCGAAACTCGCAATGCAGTTGCCGCAAGGAGTTCTAAATGCATAGGTCCTTGAATTCAGATCGCTTCGTTTCTCGAAGATATTGTTGCCTAGATTGTTTATTTTATTGTACCTGGTTTGAAGAGGCATGCCGTCAAATATCTGGCTTTAATATACTAGAATTATTGGCACATTTCTTTAGTGTGAATCAAGGTCAATTTGAAGTCGCCCATGCCATGCAAGACTCGGAAGACAGCTATTACCATAAATAAGCATATGTCTGGAGAGCACATCGAGTAACAAGGAACTTTATTTGGATAACCATTTATTTTAATGTCCAAAGAATCAATGCTATCAACAGACTAAATTTTCAGGCAAATGAATTAGGACGGTTTAGATGAAATTAAGGCTGCGTATTAGCTAAGCAATTTTTTTCTGATTTTAAGGTTAAGCCACGTGTGGACAATTGAAACATATTACTGAGTTTAACATCTACTAGTGACTGCATTCCTTTGCTATGCGAACCCATTTTAAACGAAGTTCCATTGTCCTGATTGGATAATAAGGTCCCCCTGGTTTGAGCATCACTTTGGAGACTGCTATCAAAAGGCGAGTTTATGCGTAGCCGAAGTCATTACTTCTCAACAATTGGTATAAGTAAGATTATATGGTAGATAATTTAATTGACTTTATTTTAAATAGATTACACTTTAGCGGTTTGAATGAAATAATTTAGCAAATTATCTAAATTGTCTGCTTGTAAACAAAGGCAGACATCATTTTAAGGGCCGCAACTGTGAGAAATATGATGATATATTGAATTGGCATGATGACCTTCTGAATTGGAGATTGTTTTATTAATATAATTGTTCCAATATAACGAATATCTTAATAGTGAGGCACAGTTTTCATATGCGCACAGGTTGCAGTGATTTTTTCTGCTGATATCTCAACATCGGTTGAGAAGTTCTAAGGTCATTCAAAGTGTCAGAACCAAGAAATCAGCAAAATGCAGAGCGGCATTAAGGTTCTTGCCTTTTGACGCGTTGTTAAATGTTGTTGTTAAAAGTTGTTGCCTACCTGGACAGGCAGCGGTGTTGCCTGTATTGGCATTAAATTGGCGAAGAACAAATTTTGGTACGAAATATGCTACTTAAGTACAAAATTACGGCAAAAATAATCTTGCCTGCTCTTAAATCCAGAATGTCCACGTGACATGCAGGAAAAAAATTGTAGCATCTGACAAGCCAATATTTCCACTTTTGCCTTTCTACGTTCGGTTTCGAGATGCGTTCTGCAAGTCTACATGCATTTAATATTCTAACTTAGTCTAACTCTCATAAACAAACAGTTGATTTTGCCTGTTGTCATTGGATTTTGACTGTCGCCACAGAAATGAAATAAAGACTAGCAAACAGGATAGACTATGAAGATTACACAGGTGTGTCAAGACAACATGTCTTTAACCGAGCTACTTCGGTGTCATACGAAATCGCCTATGCTGACAGTGCAAATGCACGTTGCCATTGGCATGTCCATTTTGACGTTTTGTATGCATGTTTGGCCAACGCACACGTATATATATATAGCAATAGCTAATTCAATATCCCGTTAGTAAATGACGACACATTAGGGCAGTATTCATTTCATATCTGCATTCATTGCAATTCCAAATGCCTATTTTTAAAATAATAAAGTTGCACCCGAGAATCAATGCAGAAAAATAATTAAAATATTCTGCCTTATCCTGTAACTATGGGCATTTGAGTAAGTGTGATTTCATCAACAATACCTGTTAATATGGCAGACACAACTTTTACGCAGTCAGATGCCTAGTCACACCCTTCACCTAATTCGGTGAATATTTGTTATAGGGTTTTCGCATTTTACATAGTAGTTTTTAATCCCTTGTTAAAACCACTTAGTAGTGTACTCCTCTCGAATGTAGATTTGCTGTGTAAAATAATGCTTATTAGTCAGAAATTTAATCATGAGCCGGTTTCAGGCTTTGTATTTTTTTTTAAAATTTGCACTACTTTGCGCTTTGTCCACACTATTTCGAATGCTTTATCTAATTGTTTTGTAGTGTACAATTATGTTAGTTCATAACGACTTAAGCTATTTAATATACATATATCATGTTTAAAAGACAATCTTTAATGTGAATAAGTACTGCGGGGCCAAGTACGGCCCTCATATTATCAGAGCATTGAAAGCAGACGTGTGCAATTTTGGCAACTGTAAGCACACCAGTTAAGAGTAAATCTCTGCTTTATGAAATCATGTGCCCACAAATGTGCACTTGCATCAGGCTTTTATCTTATGTAACTGAATTTGACGTCCGATTATATTATTAATATTAGCAAATCCTTGTACTTGCTGAATCTGATTTTGGCAACTCGGCCAGTTGTGGTATATAAATCATTGACACAATCAGTCGTAAACTGGAGTAATGCTGCGTCATCGAAACTTGCAAATAGGTGTTTTACAAAAAACAATGCACATTTATTAGTTTAAAGGAAACTATTGCAAGTAAAAAATATATGCCAATAATTGGTGGTCGAAGTCATTTCTACGTGTTTTGTAAACACCACGAACTGCGTAATTTCAAATACATATAGCAGTCAGATGACTGTCGTCACTAAAAAAACCGTATTTTTCATGTGCAGAGGCGGTTAGGGTCTGCTGGGTTTATCGACAGTAATATCAAATGCAAAGCCATCTAGGCGCATGGCGCATATGTGTGCGTACACAAATCCTCACCATGCGCGCAAACCAAAGCTAGTTACCACATTGACCTACTAGTTTATTGCCTAGATAGCCTAACTGCATTTTTAAATACAGCCGTGAAATATATATATGAAAGCACATATTCTCTCTAATTAAAAGCTTTTTTTTCGTTACACAGTCCTTTTCACGTACTCATAAGCACATTAGTTTCTTTCTAAATAGAAATATCCAGGTATTACAAAGTGCCTCTTTTATTTGCTGTGGCAGAAATGCATATTACAGATATTTGGCAAAAGCAATTCATCGATAAGTTGAAGGAAATACCTAATCCTGGTCCGGAAATGCCTACTGGGTACTGCTTTGATGCGTATCACGTGTGCGTTGAAGAATCCGATGCCATTTGTGATCCGAAAGATAGCGATGTCGATCAAAATGTGCATACGTAGATGCCATGGAAGAGTAGTCGCATAGGTATTGTTTAATGGCGTATTTAGGGCAGACATTTGTGTTTAAATGCTTAATGCACTAATACGCGTTTCCTTAGATTTATTCTGATGATAATATTAGCATATACTTTTGAAGACGCAACAATGAGGTGGTGAACGTGTGTAAATTCATCACGGTAAGGCTATTTTAAACATAAAATATTTACAGCCATACAGGGTAGTCAATGTTGTATGACCTCTACGAAAATTAAGATGACTCTCTTTAAAATTGGACGCCAAATTATGATTAAAAAGATTTAGTCTGCATTTACCGCGTTTACTATTACTAACATTTCGTTTTGAAATTAGTAAATTCTGTGCTAACACGCCTGGTAGTGTGGCCACCTTGAACGTAGACAAGCTTTGCTCATATGTGTACCGTGAACCATAACACGTCCGTCATGCAGATCTGCCTCGCTTGACGACAATCTAATCGGGAATTTATCATGGTAAGAACGTCACCTAAACGGTTTGGACATGTGCGCAGCAAAACGGGAGAGGTCATTAAGCACTCTGTTGGACAATATTGCTAATTATTTCATGTGAAAAGTAAATGAGCAGCTCACGCACATGTGGCTGGATAGTGCTTGATTCCACAAATTAAAACAAACCGTAATATGAGTGTGCCTGTCTTGCTGAGTCTTTTTGATCAGGTTAAAAATTGACATAAACACATTTACATGAATTCAAAATTAAGTGGACTGAAAGTGATTACAATTTTCCTCAATCGTCAAAAATATGAATAAGAAGAAACGATGATACTTAAAGTGAATGCAAGTTTTACTGTGTGTAGCAGTTGTGTTTGCAAGAATCAATTGGGACCTTTAAATTGCAACATTGCGGTTTTTTAATGAAAAGGTCTATAGCTAATCTTAGTTATGTCATGTTAACTAAAGGCAGAATTGCACTATGAAATGGTTTTGCTGGAATTGTGTGTAATTTGATTTGATTGCAGCATTCATAAAATTATCGCATATTTGCATGATAGTAGCTGAAACCGAATTTCTCATTTTTGTGCTAAGCATAGATTATGTTAAGATAACCGAATTACTTCGCCAATAAAAAACAAACACAAGACAGATTTAAATCACCTTTGGCTGATTGATTGACATATCATCCACTTGGGACTTTGGGCTGTCAGATTAAAATGAATTCGGAAGGATGAAGCTGTCAGTTAGTCAACCTTAGATGATTAGACTTGTGTCACCAGTGACAAAACCAAAATTAGGATAGAACTGTCCTCAGAAGTGAAGCCTTTTCCTTCTGCCAAAGTAGCAACATTTCCTTGTTTATATGCAAAAAAGTCAATAGGAAACATTATGACATCGAAATTAGCAGGGCTTCAGTTTGGTACAAATAAAGCTTTTTTGTTCTGGCCATTGTTGTTTTTTGATTTCGCGCTGCACTAGTCGTTGTCACTGTGATAAAGAGTGAATCAGATCATGTCTGTGGGACGAGAGCACGAGGAGCTGGGTTGTTTTTTACTAAGAAAGGCGAAACAGATGTGGTGGTCATACTAGCAATGGTAATTGATGTGCTTGCGGTGGCGGGTGCACACTGGTTTCGTTCACACCGATATGGTTTCGTACAGTTGCTGCAGGGTGTTCCAATTAAATAAGGCGTTGAATTCAAATCGTGTTGGCTAAAGTGTGAACAAACATGCACAATTGGATATTTCGTCTTACCCAGGCTGATAGAGGCACACCATCACATATGTGTTTGGAAAATAACGTGTTTTATTTGGGCATTGCTTTGCTGCGCATCCAACATGCGTCGAATTCGCCCACACCATCTGGAACAAAAAAACGCAGCAATGAACGTGAGTAGACGGGAAATGTTAGGATGTCACATTAGCGTCAGTGGACATGTAACATTGCGTATTTGTTGGTAGATATTCGGGTTCAAATACAAAGTTAATTAGTGCCAGAATCCTACAGATTAAACGGACTAAATTTTTGAGAGAATGGGACAGACGGTTTCTGTTAAAATTGCAGCTGTCAATATGCTAATTTGTTCTGCTATTTGGCTATAAAATGCACCTGCACCCCGTATAAACAGTTTGTGTTTTTTGGAATCCAGTGTCGGTATCGCGTTATTATAAGCTATATTGCTTAAACAGTGTTCTGTTAGTCTCACTGTGAGGCAAAGTCTGTCTCATGGCCTTGGTTAGATGTACGTTGAACAGAGTACCTAGAGCTGGTTACATAGTATAATTTATGTGCTAATTGAGTCGAAATTACCTGCTTGTAAAAGCGGCAGGCAGGGTCGGAAAGGCTGCAGTTGAAGCCTGATTTTGGCATTTTGATTTGACAAAATGACTTGTTGTATTGGTTATTTTGGGAGTACAAAATTGGTGCCACGTAGCCGACATTTTGAAATTGAGGCACATCTTGCACACCCGGACATTTTTCAACAAATTCTTTTGCTAGCTTCTCAACTTCGTCTGAGTAGTTCTGCAATTTAAAAAATTGCTAAAAGGTGAAAAATGTCAGTGTCAAAAGTTATTTGCAATTTTTCGATGCTAAAGATTTAATTAATTTCTTAAAATACCTTATTAAAAAGGCGGATCTGGTAAATTGCTTAATTGGTTTTCTTTAAATCGGTAAATTTGGTTGGTAGATGTCAGACATTTGAAATGAAAAAAACTTAGTCTGAGCTTAGGTTCTAAAGCATATAGCAGTTTTGCTTAAGGCTATTTTTAAGCTCCAAATTATCTAACGAAATTTAAACTTTATATGAGTAATTCTGCAACGGAAAAAAAAACCTTAAAGTTGGAAGTTATTTGCTTTTTCTTGACACTAAAGAATTAATATATTTCAGGAAATATATAATTAAATAAACCGATCGAGTGAATTGTTCAGTAGATTTTCTTTTTAACCTTAAATGTGAATTTCGTATGTTAGACGTTGAAAAATAACAGCCTAGGCTAGGTTTTTATGCATATTACAGTATTACTTAAGGCTATTTTTAAACACTAAATTAACTCACCAAATCTGAACCTACCTATTTGTACCAGTTTTGCAGAAGAAAAGCGTTTACTAGGTGTGATAATCTAAAGCCATGCACATGTTTCCCCATGATACTGGCTGTTTAGATTTGTTTAAATTCACACAACGTTGTGACGTCATCCGAACCATGCTGATAATTAAGACTGAATTGTGCGCAAAAGTGCAACATGTGGGCTTAGGCAATAAGTTTTACTTAAGCACAGAAAAACTGGCCGTGAATTACATAATTGTACGACAACACTATTGATTCTCTTAAAGTTGATCTGCCCTGTAAATTGATACTTGGTAATATAAATCGCATTGTCAATAATCACATTGAAACATTGGCATTTATTTCCAATTTTTCGTTGAATTTTGAGAAAGTGACAAATGGTTTCGAGTTGCGCATGATCAAGATCAGTGTCTAAACAAAATGTCAGGTTTCAGGGCAAAATCTGAAAAATTTGGCTTGTTTTCGGGAAGTCAAAGCGTATTCAACTTATTTCAGCAAAAGTTTTGTTGCATTCACAATGATTGGTTACTCTGTCTGCCAATAGCATTTTCAAAATTGCTTTCAGTCGCGCAAATTAGTTATTCTTCCATCGAGAAAATACTATGTAGTTGTGTGAAACATGCTGCCTATAGCGCCAGGTGGAGACGTTTACACACATAAACATTAAACAACATGTCTAAATTGACCATAATACATGTGATAAATCCCTAACAGAATCTCACATTTATCAATTTCACATGGAAGAACTTACCATCAACTGCATGTTGCTAGCATTTGGTTTTACTTTTTCGCGCAGTTGCAAATGGCAATCCAGAATAGCTTTTTTATCCTCGTCCGTTAGCAGGTTTGCCAACACGTACCATGCAAAAATTAGTACACAGATGAGATTCTTCATTATGTCTGTGAAGCACAAATAAGACAAACAAAGGGTACATTTAACGCCACATTGGGTGACAACAACGATGAACATAAAAATTACATACTGCAGACACGTGAATGTGAGTTCCCAGATTACAAATGAAATGCACAAACTTCAGCACTGCATATATTGAGGTATTTCGCCAATCAAAGTCACTTAAATTCGTTCTACGCAACTTTACTAATGGCTCATTTCACGGATGGGAACGAAGACGGCTAAATACCTACGCTAGTTGATGCAGACCACGTGAATTAATGTGCTTGGGCGCATTGTAAAACTACGCTCTCTGTAAACGCAATTTAGCTGTAAATACTGTTTTCTAAAGTGATGTTTCAGGCACAGATGCGATTATTGCCGAATACTTGAGAAAATTCGGTATCTTAAAGATCCTTCATTTTTGTATGATAGATTAACAGAAAATATGTGTATATGGGCCATTAATTTTCAGTCTCATTTGTTCAGTTAAAACAACAGACTTTTCTTCAAATTTATAGTAATCTTACACAGAAAAATAAAAAACAGGTACTGAGTCAATTGCTAATTCGCTTGCTGATAAATGCCATATGCGAAGCTAGTATGTATAGAAAACACTGCACATCACATAGAAAATAGAAATTTTAGGTGGCTATTAGTTTACTTTATTGAATTAGAAATTGCGTTATGGAAAAGGCATAAATCATTTTTCGACCTGCGCAAATTTTAACGAACAATGAGGGTTGCTAGACTGTTTTTCTCCGTTATATGCAAATGTGACCACAAGATGCAAGCTGAATAGGCCCATGCAAAATATTAGAAACTAGTGATGTAAATAATGCATGCACTTGTGCTTAAATTTTATATAGGATCTGTCATTTTGATGGTCATTACACTTTGATATTATTTCATCCAACCTGTGTTTCTATTTTCCTACTTGTAGGACATCTTATTGAGAACACTTAAAAATTCGTTCGAATTATGATACTATGGTGCAATTTATTGTCCAAAATCTGGTAGAGGCATTATAAATTAACATGTTTACGAATGTGTGCCTAGGACATTTTGAATAAATTTTGCTAACGTTTGCAAATCCACTTGTCCTTAATAAATGTTAGACCCCTTGTGTTTGGTTAAGTAGCAGTGATTAATAATTAAATCACACTAAGCAGAAAATTCACTTTCACTTGTTTAAAACACGTGGCCATGATCCATTTTTTGCAACAAATGTTGCAGATGAAATAATTCAGTAGTATGTAAAATGACAAAGGCAGGTGAAAAGACTAATCAAAGTGAAGTCACGACATTCATTTTAATCTGACTTGTACACGATTCATTGTGCTTGGATTTCATCTGCGTCGTTTGATGAATGACACAGGCCTGAACCACTGCCACCACCAATCACCCAAATTCTTGCCTGTCACGTGCAATAATGTCTTGATTCTGCGTCAGTGCATTTGATGACGGGAACTGTGGTAATATCCATGTATGTGAGCTGCCCGTTACGGTGTGCGTTGTCATGGCAACGTAAGCTGTTTTATCCTTGCCTTGAACACGTGATCGTTCACGTGCATTAAATCAACGTCCCGCTGTACTACGTCTCCTCACCGATTTGCTTGCTGATAAATGCCGGAAGCTAAACTATTATGCAGAGAAAAATCACCGTAAATGAACACGAAAAAAATTGAAATAGCTGATAGCCACTACATTTCCTGACGGTTTTAGAAAAAGTGCAATGGGAAAATAGACAAATTACTTTCCTACGTGTGCAAATTGAGACGATCAATGAGGTTGCTGGGTTGCCCTCGTGGGTAACATCAGCATAATTAACGTAGCTGTCAGCAGCAGCACTGTTGCTGAACTGCTTATCACAGCTATATGCGCAAGCATCTAAGACATCAAACTCACGTGACTACAAGATGCCAATTTAATTGTAGTATCGCATGGATAATGGTAATTTTGTATTGCAGTACCTCGTGATGTAAATTTTCTAAAGTACCTGTCATTGTGATGATTATTGCACTTTGATATTTTTGCATTTGACGTGAGTTTTTATTTTCATGCTTGAAGGATATCGTTTAGAGGACACTGACAATTCTCTCTAATAATGCTACGACAGTGTAATTTAATGTTCATTTTTTTCGCAACAAATGTTACAGATGAAATAATTCACTAGTCGAAATCATAGTTAGACCTCGCGAGTAATTCTGCTGCAAAGAGCGTTAAATAAATTGTAAAGAAGGTCAGCAAGACTTCAAGTGAGCATTACATTAAGCTAACTAAATGAAAGCACCACATCAAAGCGAGACTCAATTTTATGCAAAACATAAGGCCTACAATTTCTGACGTGACTGGACACAAAAAATAAAACAAACAGTATTCTATGTAACTGAGCGGAAAGCTAATCTTCCTATTTCGTGAGTTGCTGTGGTAATTAGTATTAATTAGGTGGGCTCTTAATCTGAATTTTTGACTTATTCAACCCATAATACCACAATGTAGCAATCACACATTGTAATGATCTAAAGTTTTCATTATGACAGCTATAGAAGCATGTTAATTGCGTAATACACTGCCATGATGCGAAATGTAATAAAACACGCGATTTTCCTTCCATGTTACCTTTTTTCATCTTGCCACAAGCTCATAGTAGTACTTAGCACAAACCGGTATGCTTATTTTAGCTCTGGCTGACTATGACCGGGTCACAATATACCAATCCAAAAGGTACCACCAGCACAGTTGAAACTCATTCATTTTTTACGTTTTCATTCGTCACTCTGCCCACATGTGACTGTGAAATTTTCATCTTTTCGTCATTCATCCTATTCAGCAAATAAAATACTGTTTTAAAGCTGCCAATGTGGTGCTTTAAATATCTAAACCATCTTCAGAAACCCATATTTGGCAGTTAAAGTCAACGCTTCTTCTGCGACAACTTTCATAGTCCATTTCGTTCGACTGGATGAATTTGCACACCTTTAGGTGTAGTTTATTCAGTAGATTTCTGCGTATACATTTTCAAAATTTTGATAATGAATATTTGTGGTTAAAGCATGTGACGAACTAGTCCTTGCAGGCCAATTTCAGAAGTGCCATAAACAGTGGTTGTCAGGTTACAACATTGTCACTTCTGTACGTTTAGTATTCACGGTAATGTTTTTATCTCATGAAGTATGAAAACTGCTGTTATAAATCCAGAAGACTGTAAACCATTAAAATTAAATTACAGATTCTTGAATTAAATGAAATTAATTGGATTGTGCAGATTCGTTTGGCCGATTAATGCGTTTTATAAAGAACAATGATTAGAAGAATTGCTCTTATGTGGTGTTTAACCAGGAATTAAAAAGGCTTCATAATGCTACCACGCTGCTGCTCTTGGGTAACTCGAGTAGTGAGTTGCGTTGATTTACGTCTCCTTGCATTTGCATTTTCCAAATCACCTTTTTTACAGCGACTACGGAGGCCGTGTTTTACCGTCTGCTCATTCGTCCTGTGCCTGCATCACCCTAGTTATCCATTCTACTGATCGACCTATTCAGACATTTGTATTGTTTTCTAGTTTACTCAGACTTTGTTGGTCGTCAGCCGTGTTAGTCATGCACACTCTCGACAACTAAACTAGGCTGAGGTTTCGAGTAAACGACAGATCATTTAGAATTTAGTTGTTCTTTTAACGATGCTTGTGTATCAATTGTGGAACAGAACCGAAGCCGAAATGGCTTAACTTAAAGTTTTTATTAATTGTGCACTGCTAGAAACCATTTGCAAATGTGGATTTTTATAAGTGAATTGAAAGTTTCTAGGCAAATTATTTAAGGCTCGAGTTTTTGGACATTTGCCGACTATTAAAATGAAAAAAAAAAGAGTTTCTAGGTCTTTATAGTTAAACAACCGAACAAACGCAACTCCGCTTGGTAGTACGGTTATCACACTTGAAGTGAGTTGTGCTGATTAATGTCCATCAACACTGTCGCAGCATCCACGGACACAGAGGCCTCTTTTTACAGCATTTTCATCACTTGGGTAGAAAGTCCGCTCATACACGTCTGTGAATGTACCTTCTCCTCTACTCTATTTACTCAACTGGCCATTCATTCAACTTTACTTTAACTAGTATACGTAAACTTTACTGGTCAATAACTGCATTAGCTTACGTGCAATGTTATCAAATCACCACGCGGCCGTCGTGTGAAATTGGTCCGAGAAAACAGAAAGTCCAGAAACTAAAGAGACTGTGTCGTATTGTGCTGCCGAGTCTGTCTTTTCGATGTACTGCATAACTAAGGTGCTTGCTAACCAATAAAACCTTGGTGAACTATCAGATTCAGGTGTTCGGTTGGTGGATGTGTAAAACGGGTAATGGTGAAACATGAATAGGAGTGCGTGACCATACAATCCATTTTGGCTAACGGATTCACTGTAAAGAAGGGAGAGTAAGTCAGCGAATGGGATCATAGAGCGGATGGCCATGAATAAACAGTTCACAATAGGTGACTTGGATTGCAAGCACACAAGAACACCAGGATGGGCTGCCTAATATAAAGGCTGTCTGCATCATCTCCATTTTTCTTCATTTTCCAAATCATTCACTCATAGAAATCGGACAAACTCAACGAGGACCCCCAGTGTGATTAAAGACCACATGTGAGGATCTTCAACATCTTCGTTTGCAGTTTGGTTGCCATGTATGACACTGCGTTACATTGGTTTTGCATCTACATGTTAGAATTCTCTGGACATGCAAAATGACGAATCGTATATGATAGTACATAACTACTGGTGCTCAACGCGCCTCATCGTCTGTTACTATTTTGGCATATTAAGGGGCCAGAGAGTAGTAAGACAAACATTGATTGAAGTAGGAGCACATGTGCCATCTCGGGATGATCCTTTCCTCCAACAGCGCTTGACTGGATCCTTTAGACGTGGTACCTAAGAAATCTGGAGGCTGGAGACTCTAGATTGATTACCGACTCCTAAATAAAGTCACTGCCTGACCGGTACCCCACTCCTCATATTTACGACTTTTTATTTCATTTAAAGGGTGCTAAAGTCTTTTCAAGTCTTGATGTTGTCCGGGTATATCATCATATACCCGTGACCCCTGAGGATGTTCCAAAAAACTGTCGTTATTCCTCCATTTGGCCCATTTAAATTCCTAAGAACGCCTATCCTCTTATGCACTGCAGAACGGACCGTTCAGAGATTCATATATCATGTTCTGCTTAGTCCTGACCTCATATTTGTCGATATTAATGATGTTCTAATCACCATAAATGACAACAGCGTTATCCGTCTTAAAGTCGAATGCACACATTTAAGACTCAAAAATGTTTTTTGGAGTTGAGAGCGTTGAGTTCCTTGGACATCTGATTGTGTGCAAATGGCATTAGACCACACACTAAGGAAACAACAGCGATTTGGGAGTACTCCGTGCCAGAATCACGCCATTAATTATGCCGTTTCTTGGTTCAGTCAACTATTACGTGCGTTTTAATTTTTGAGCAGCTAGAACTTTGTGTCCTCTGACTGACGTGCTACACGGTAACCCTAAGAAGCCAACGCGTACTCAGGAGGCTGAAGCTGCTTTTCAAGCAATTAAAGACGCTCTGGAAGAGGTCACAAATTAGTGCTACTGAAAGTAACAAACAATGCATGCCTTACGAGCAGATGACACTCGAGATAAACTCAGGTGCTGTGCTAGAAAAGACATGGTTGGTCAATTGAAAGTGAATCGTTTCATTGGCTATCATCGGTCGTGTCTTTGTTCTCCGGTTGCTACGGCCTGTCGACTGGCAGGGTTGTGAGGTAGTGCCAACATAGACACTGCACACTTTCCAAGGATACTTCATTTTTGTAACGAAACCCAGTTAAGCAGTGTTTATAATCTTTCTGAATATCAATTTAGTTAAAATCCAAATGACAGGGTCATGGAGGAAGTTAATAACCACCTATGATATTAAAGTGTTAATCGGTACCTCCTTTAGATGGCATTTAGAATTATCAGTAAAATGACAACTATCACAAAAAACAGACCTTATAATTGACGAAAAAAAGTAAAAGTTCGCTCACAATTTGATTTTTTCTTGGTATTTCCATAAGACTAAACTCATTGCATTTCTTTCTTGATGTTTTGAACCTTCATTTGACATAGGCTGTCTAAATCCGTCTGCCGTAATTCAGGTTGTTAGGAACAAAATGAATCGTTTGTCTCTAAACCGCTAATGACGAATATCCAAAATACCAAAATTAATTTTTTGGACATCGTTGTTAACATTTAAAGTCAAGAAAATTTATTTCCAAGTGTTATTGTTACGCATTTGCCTCTATTCAAAAACACACACCATGGAAACCAATAGGCAAAACACAATGCTAGTATCACACCACTTCAGAACGGATCAAGACATGACCTCATCCTGATACAGCTTACTGCCAGCAAAAAGCCGACAACTCAAGATTAGTTGACTAAAGTGAGTGCGATTAACACTAGATCAAATAGTTTTTGTGGTTACATAGTTATAGGGCGTATATCCTGCGATAGTGTAAGTAGGAATTATAAGTCGCTACTGTCCAAATTGACTGAAATATAATTTGCGTGGACATGCAGGCAGTCGCACGTTGATAACAACTGGACCTTCAAGACAGCGTATGATACCTTTCATTAACTTGAGATGAATTAGAATGTCATCAAGTAGAATGTGTGTGAGGCAGGAGCCGTTGGCGTTGGAATACGAGACAGTACAACTTTACCTTCTGAATTGTTGCAAAATCCAGCGCTGACACAGGACAATAAAATGACAATCTGGACTACGAGTATTTATTTATGTTTTCACAGAAGAGAACATTGCATTTTTTGTGAGTTCATCCACATTTTTTGTGCCGTCAATTTTAACATTGTTGATTACATTTCACTAACGATAGTGACGGTACGAGTATTTTTTCGTTGGTGTCTTAACAATTAACTTGAGCGACTCTCTTTTCAAGGTAAGGAAGACAGAGTCAACAGTTATGTTCAAATGCTTATGCAAACTTATACAAATTTCCAGTAGTTTGCGCTGACTCCATTACTGAAGTATGGATTGCTGAAGGCGATTTCTAATTTGAACTGTACAGACATCAATCGTGCTCATTTCATTAAAGTAGCACTTATTTCTCAGAATCGAAAGAAAAGAGACTTCATCTAAATGCCAAAGAAGACAATGAGCCGCGCAGACATGATGCTCAAATTGATCTGACATTTTTCGACAATCGGCTGAGTCCTTTCGGGGACTTCCAAGCTAACTGTAATCGATATCCAATCTCCATCCAAAATGAATGTTAAAGAGTGGAGGTGATGGTGATTATGTAATAACTGGTTTCCACTCCGCATAAATTAATCGCTTTGTTTTAGATGGCACGTTTTTTGACTTTTCCGATTACTGTTTAGGGTTAATTCATCTGCCCACTAGTTCATTTTAGTTGAAATAACGGGTTTGACGGCTCTGCGTAAACACACTAATATCAAATGCAAGCTTTACAAGGCGGCTAATTGGATAAAGCAAGTAGGAACACGAGTGAATGAACACTGCTTTTATTAATTTAAGCGTGATTAGGACACATCAAGAAATTATGGTTTTCATAAAAACAAGTAATTTTTTGATGGAATTAACGAAGTGCCTTATCAGCTATCTAGCATGCCTGGTTTGAATATTTTCCTGCGTTCAACAGTCACTTTTAAGTATTAGAGTGGGATATTTCATGTGTCAGCTGCGTCAAAGTATGACTCTGAACGATTAACTCACTGCCTTGTATTAAAGCAGGGGATTGACACTCATTGGGATATGCCTATAGAAGTAGAGTGCTCGATTTTTGTGTTAACTAGAACCAAACTGGGCTTACTGAAATCTAGCACCGCGGTGCAACTAACTGAAACCCATTGGGCATACTGATAGCTTGAGGTAACAGAAAATAATTTTTGCGAGCAGTCACAATGTCCACAGGTCTCTATTCTAGCCCATATTCGATGTAGGTTTAATTAACTGTTCATTTCGCGTATTTAGACACATGCATGGATTAAAGTGTTAATAAAGTACAATTGTAGGAAACAAATCGACCAACCGCCCAGCACCTAGACAAGCAATCGCGATAGCTTGTTTAGGTTTTAACTTTTTCAAATCCACATTTTGTTTCCGGAATGATTGTTAGATATGCTGATTTTTAACCAAAAATGCTGCACCCTATAATGCTATTTGGTGGAAAAGGAAGGAAGGTAGGCGGATGCTACTGCGCAATTGAAATTTGCCTTTTTTACATTAAAATAATGCCATAAAACTGGTTTTAGTTATGTCATTTGATACTTCGTCTTCAACAATATTGATGTACCAAAAAATTAACCCTTTAGCTAGGAGTTTTTGCGACCTTGATGAGATGAAAACGCCTGTTTACGTGAGTTTCTTCAGATTAAAAGTCAATAACAACTTGTGTGATAGTGGCCTGGGGTGTCGTGTGGCACAGAACCAATGCCAGTTAAAGGTACTTCAAAAACGATTTTTGAGGCGTTTGTAGGAGGCTGCATTACCCAGGCACGCATCCTGTGTTAAAAAAACTGTACATTATATAATTTATACGCAGAAAATATCAGTAATTGGCCTGACGTTACTCTAGTTGAATCAGTGCCTTCAGAAGGTTGTTTTTGTTAGTCAGAAGGGGTTTCTCCCAACAGGTTAATTGTTGCAGTAATAAGTCAATGCGAATAAGACTCAAATAGAGATGAATGATCTGACACGTGCAAGCAGACGATGATAATGACCATATAATTTTCCAAGCGCGAACCGCAAATGCCAACCAAAAGTTCTAGAGGGTATTTTTTTAAATTTCTAACCAAATGGAGATAAAATATTAGTCTTTTTAATGTGAACAATACTGTTTCTGTTGTATGTGAAGAGAAAATTACATCCAGGAAACAAAATACACACATCTCTCCAATTTAAGTGCAACCAAACTTGACTTTAATTAAATAAAACAAATTCAGCAATTTTAAATCATCTGCACCACGTCGAATTGGCTACTTCTTAACCACCTTTCTCTAGCGGCACATTGCACAACGATTTGCGATGTGAGAGAATGTGCTTTGAACCACACGATGTTGCAAAACAATTGTCAACCAAGTTCAGCCTTCGTTTTGATCAGAGACAAACCGCAAAACAAGGGCTTCTCATTGTGGCAAGGTCAAATATTCCTTGTCACAAAACGGGTTTTATGTCAGTGTACCGAGAGTTCAAGATTGTAAAACACATTCTAGAAAAAGGCTAGTCAGCTAACCTCGATTTTAACTTGAAATTCCACGTTAAAATACCAGGGAACAAGGCAGTCTAAATCTACAAATAGACACCTTGGATACTACTGACAAAAAAATGAATACAAATATTCTTGTTTTTCCTAAATGGAAAAGGAAGAGGTTTAGTAAGATTGACAGGTCATTCAAAAAAATTGCGAATTGTGGTAGACTCGATGGTGAATGACTCGATTTCAGCTTGTTCATGTGTGACAGTGCAATGGCATCCCATTTTGTCATCTGAAACCTATCACGTATCTGGGATTCTCACCTTAGTCCACACCAATTGCATGCCCAATAATGGCAAAAGGAATATTATTGACATGCTAGCAAGGAATGTGTCGTAGGATCGCTCTTAGAAAACCCCGTGTTTAAGCAGAGACTAACCTTGAAGGGAAGGAACAATTTGATTTGATCTAGTGACTTTGGTTTAGCAGCTGCTCAAGAAAAATCATTCTAGGCTTTGAATATCTGTGCCCCCACATGTTAATATCCCATTGGTCAAGCAAAATAATAGCACGTTAAGTTCATTTATACGATTTCTAGATAGATGCATCAACTGCAGAATACAACGAATTTGAGTAAGGTGGTTGCGTGGGACGGCAGTGCACCATCTGACAGCGAATCAGGATGACACTCATAGTCTTTATTGACTAAAGGCAAAGAATATATAACCGTGGTCTTACACAATCTCCTTCGTGCAGCCATTTGCCAGTAATTTTGTCAGTTATGCTAAAGCCGGTCCTTCTCCTTGTCCTGACGTGCACTGTGCTGGCTGAAGTTCCATCGAAGGAGGAACGTGATGCGATCATGGAATGCCACATGAAGCTCCGTGAAGGCGTGAAGCCAGCTGCCAGCAACATGCACTTATTGGTGAGTTAACGGGATAACGGCGTTGTAGGGGTTCTAGATAAATGGCAGACCTGTGTCGAGTTTTCACAATTCCTGTTATCTTTAAGAGCGTAGTTTTAAGTTAATATTGTTGCTGGTGCATATGAAGACCCAGCAAACAAAGACTGGAATTTATTTACGTAAGTTATCAAGGCCGATTTCATTTCAACATTCAGTGAAACTTCATACAATCCGAAATGTTGCATGTAACGCTACGACCCCAATCACGTATCCATTTATTGGTTTAGACCTACTCAACCGAAGTGGAGCAGCTGGCTGATGCGTTTGTCAAGGGATGCAATCCTTCTTTTCCGAGTTCAAAGTCAGAATACAAAAATGTGGGTTATATTCAACCAACCTCGAGTGATGAAAAACTCGACTACCACGATGTATTGTGCAATGTCGACAATACGAGTTACACGTACGAGAACAACACTTGTCATGGTAGT
>UXSR01000460.1:0-32353 GCA_900604375.1 Mesocestoides corti
CTCCTCCACATGGAACTGGCTGCCTTCATCGGCCTGGAGTTCTCAGTGCTTCCACCTGCCTCTGAGATCACTCCGCATTACACGCACATCCAAAAGTCGGTGGGACTGGTCACGTCATCACGCCACCTGTCTGCAGACAGCGGTGGCAGAGTAGTCCACATTCCATGTGATTATACCGTTTTTATTAGTTTCTTTTGTACATGTTTCCGCGTGTAAAACAGTCAAACACCTTTTGCTATCACTCATAGTGAATCGTGTTTAATCACGTCCAATAACCCGGTCGTCGCAGCTTCCAACACACGTCCCCTTTTCACAGCGTGCCCGTCAGTCACGTGAGGCTACTGGTTCATTAACCCCTCTGCATGTAGCACCACCACCCCTTTTAGTAATGTGACCTCACAGACGCCTGTGCTTATTTTACATGTCCACTCAACTATATAAGTACGCGACACAACTTTGTTGAGCTAGTTAGTAAAGCGGTCGTGCCTGCCTCTCTAGACTTACTTTCTCCCTTGATTACTTCGTGTGGTAAAGGTCCCCAACACAGTTATGCGCGTCATTTCACAGCACCGCATAAAATTTCCAACATACATTTTTTGGTTTATTCACAGTTAAAGGAAACAGTTTGATGGATCAAACTTGGAAGAAGTTCCTTTTATTAAAAGCAGTAGGTGCTGCCTAAGTGCTTGCAGAAGTAACCGAAAAACTAACTGAGGACTTTGATTTTCCAAATTTGGCGAACCACAAAGTTCCAGTGCACGTTTTCTTTCAAGTCATTTAAAAGAGCACGTTTCAATAATAGGTTGAACTTTACTGTATCTTACCCTGTCTAGATTGTGATCCATGTGTTCTTCGCCTTCCCTTATATCGCCCTTATTCGAACCACTAAGTAACTAGCTATACCATTTATGTTAAAAGTGAAGGCGGCTAAGTGAACAAGTGTGTTAGTTTTTTGTTCCATTTTACCAACAGCAGGAAAATTTGCAGTTTTGTTTTACAAATGAAACTAACGTTTAATAGAAGCACTCAAAATCCCTAGGGATTTATTCCCAGTGAATCTAATAACATGAAATTTAAAGTTACAAAGTAATTAGTAGTTGCTTTTCTTGAGAAAAGTCTCGTCAAATGTCTTCAGGCACAAGCTGTGGTAAATTATGATGGCATGCAAAAGTCGAGTGTGCTTGGCGGCTTATTTCCATAATGTCTAATCCGATAAACGATGAAGCGGATTACGGGCAACAGGCGTTTGATAAAAAAAAAACTCCTCCTGCGTCTCCATAAACACCGAAATTTATTAGCACAGCTGAACCATTCACATTAGCTCCATTGTCTTGCCGTGTGAGACAAAAACGATCCCTATACTCACTTTGCTATTTAAATTGATTCACAATCACTTTATGTATCATCAGTACAAAAACCTAAATTTGTCGATCTAACAAAGGCATTAGGCCAATGTATCACATTGGAATTTTTCAATGATGATTTGTTAAATAATGAACCGAAGGTTGCCTGTCATTGGCTACGCAATTTGTGATACCCCTGTGTGGAGAAACGTTGGCGTCGAATTTGAAAGTTCGTGCGTTTTCACTCGAATACAGCCGACATAAATGATCTGATTTTCACCCGACAGTACTCTAGGGACCTGAAAGGGTTTGGGGAAAGTGCAGGAGAAGATAACGGCTTGCAGTCTAGGCTAATTAATGTCTTTGGTGGTTCCTACGAGCCTGACAAAAAAACTCAACAAAATGTCGACTACAGCCACGTCCATTCCCCGAATCTCTGCACCAAATTTCGACTACAGCCACGTCCTTTCCCCGAATCTCTGCTCCAAATTTCCCAGTCGAATTTACTGAAATCAAGTGAAACGTCTTCAGGACAAATCGTATTTTGGTGTTGATGAAACAGGCGGTTCAGCTAAAGACATGTGCCCCACTACCACAGTATTTCGTTTTCAATAACGATTAAACGAAAACGTCTTCTTACGAGAAATACATCAAAAATGCGTGCTTAACTCTCCTTCTGATTTTTTGTTTCACGAAGCACCCATTTGTAGAGCATCGAACTAATTCCATGGTATTTCCAGCAATTTAGAGCGGTTGTTTAAAAAATTCCGCGTTCAAAGTACTACCCGCAAGGGTGGTTTACGCGATCAGCTTGCGAATAACGCTCGCATACCATGCCCACCTGAACAAAAGCTGGCCGCTGACAAAGCGTTACCCGAACGAAATTTTGCGAACCGATTTTGACACATGCGTTTGTAATTGCCGCCTCTGCAAAGCCATCATGAATTCTTGCATACCATTTTTAAAGTTGTTCACCTTTTTAAATTCCGTTTGACGTGCAATGCTGGAATACCTCTTTCGTTGAACCCTAAAGTATTCACGTAATGAGTTATGAAATAAATTCCTCTCCAGGCCGTAGCTGTGCCATGGCTTCAGTGGAGCGCGTTTAAGGTGAAGTCTCTAGCACTTGCACAAGTAATGCGTTTTTACCAGGAATGACCGTTGCAACGAAGCGAAGGCAGGCATCAGAGATGGGCGTGCATCATGTCAGTGTTTGCAGGAAATGCCAGGACACAAAAGTAAGACAACAGTCCGTAAACGGGCCTGACTAGCCACATCCTCAAAGCATGCCAACAACTAGTGATGAATAGGGGAACGACCCAATACACCAGATTACCCACTTACTAACAGTTATATTGTATTGGCTGCAAATTAACTCCGAACTTTAACGAAACAAATGTATAAGATGAAATTTGAGTCCCCAAAGATTAATCAGATTTTATCTAATTTTTAACTTAATCAGCTTGGCAATTAAATATTTGCCACAAAATTAAACCAAACCCAATTGAAAACAAAAAAAGCCTTAAGTATTCAGGGCAGAGACAAATTACGAGCCAAAAGGTTGGTAAAAATTTTTTATGCATAAATCTGCAAAAGGAATCAATTTGAGTGCCAAAAAGATATCACAGGAATTGTGGTGCAATTTAAAGGAAGTGGTGCAGTCGCATGGAATGTGGACTACTCTACCACCGCTGTCGAGGACATTCGATGGAAGCGGTTCTCTCTCATCTGCTCCGAACATCCGCTGTCTGCAGACAGGTGGCGTGATGACGTGACCAGACCCACCGACTTTTGGATGTGCGTATAATGCGGAGTGATCTCAGAGGCAGGTGGAAGCACTGAGAACTCCAGGCCGATGAAGGCAGCCAGTTCCATGTGGAGGAGACCACGACGCGACACGCGGAATTCGCTCTCGAGCTCCTAAACAGGCAAAACACAATCCACTCCAGACCACCTCACCACGCACGTCAGTCAGTGGTTCAAGCAGATAAGAGTTCAAGCAGGTACACCGAACTTACAGTTCTCCACAGCCAGTAATGCCGGCTGCAATAAGCAGGTTAGTTGAATAACGACGCACACACTTTATCGCTAGTCCATCAATGCAAATTACAGACCTGAAGCATCCTCTACCCGACCAGCTACTCCCACCTCGTCTTCCACCTCCTTGCGCTTCTTCGGTCAACTTCAAAGCATTCGCGTGTGGACTTTGTGCCAGGTTGTTAAATGCCGGTAGGAAAATACGCTGTCGGTATGGCTTACTGTTAGCGCGTCTCACGAAAGTGTATTTTCGACTGCCGATCGATATTTTGGAGGAGTCGTTTGACGATGTAAGTCTTCCATAGGCAAGTAGGCCGTCAGTGGAGCCAGACTGCAGCAACTGGCTTTAATGCCAAGAAGTAAAGCGGAACAATCCAGACACGAAACTACCACACATACTCTCGCCTCTCCAACTAGCGCATGCACCTCTACTTTGCACCTTGGTGTTTCGACAAGTAGCCCAGATAATTCCGATCTTGGTGATTCCAATTCGTACACAACGGCTGCATTCGATGCGAACCTTTTGAGTGAAGTTGCCAACGTTGAGGCAAAACAACTGGTCAAGGGATTCTGTCGCATTAAACGCCGTGTAATGCGCTTCAACGCTAGCATCTGTCTCCAAAGTGATGGATACAAAAAAGGCATCAGTAGTGCCGTCAGGGATGTCTTCGTAACCACTCGTGTTTGAAATGACTAGTTTTCTACAATTCTACAGTGTGGCGTGTCTACTAGTTAAACCTGACTTTACTCAGTCCAGTTCGGTGAGAATTGATAAGGATGCGTAGAATGCTAATAGGCTAGGCGAGAATTGGCACCGGGGTCGACGTGTGTGATTCAATTTCTGGCGTTCAGTGGATGCCCTGAATGGACCAATGTGCAAGCCAAGGGTATTTTGGACCACCAAATGACCATCCTCGACATGGGACTATGCGACACTGAATGACCCATTCTTTACAGTAGCTGGAGCAGCAGCTTTGCGTGGAGTCTGATCGCAAATGCGATTCGTTTCGTTTACATCTGGGGAAACTCCAGTCTCTACTTGGAATATTTCTGCTTTCAATACATTTAACTCATCTATTTATCAAGGTTTACTCTCTAAGATTTTGATATTCAAGTTTTTCTGGGTTCTAAATTTTTTCCTAAATCCAAATCCTTTTGACTAATCCAATATCAGCCAATCACCGACATAACATCGGGGCCTTTAATAGCATTAATTTATTTGTACCATTTTGTGCTTTCTCCGCATTCCATGGAAACACCTATAAATTAAATTTTATGAATGTTGATGCCCATAATTTACAATGTACTCCAGGTATCCCACCTCAGTCACTTATTTGCGCACGTGCCGACGTTTGCCCAATCGATGCGAAGTCGTCAAATGGTTTCCCCACTCCTTAGGAATGGGACAGGTATCAACAAGCACGCTCTGTTATCCTCTGTGCATGACAATTCTACTGGGCGATTTTCGTAGAATCCGCAGAGCTGTGCGTGGCCGTCATATTTACGCGCCTAGTTAATATAAATATAGTGTTGCATTTTCGGTATATTTACCTCTCCCTAGGAAACTGTATTTTAGACCATCTACAGATCTTTACCTGATCTATGAATTTAGGTATTTGATTAGCATCAACTTCCCAGTCAATCATGAGGTAATGTGCGAAACCAAAAACCGATGGTGTTTCGTGCAAGGAAACCATTTTGTCGAGTTTATTCTAAATAAACACCTATCTACATCTAAGACCGTCTCATCACCCGGTAGCTAAACCTTGCCGATATAAATATTTTACCATTGTGGTTTCATTCATGTTCACGAGAACTTGAAAGTTATCATTATTTGTTGTTGTTACACTAATATAGCAAGTCACCCAAATATTCCCCTAAGTTTCACTAGAAGTAATTTGCGTGGCCAGGAAGAACTATTTTACGGAGAACAAAAGGCAACGACAGTTTAAGACATTTTTTAAATGCTTTTTCTAAGTTATATTGTGCATCACGCTAGTGGGCATGCTTACCGACCGTGTTTCCGAACACGCAAAAAATACGAGTGTGCTTAAGTATAGCCTGATCCGAAATTCAAGGAGGACCTGAAATGAAAATTCTTCCTTTACTAACTCAACTCTCCACAAAAATGTAAACTCCAAGTATGAAAAACATAAAATGACATTAGGTATGGTAAAAATCTTTAACTAATTCTTTAATAAAAAGGAATAGATCGAGACTGTTCGATTACCACAAGTGTGTATCCCTAATCCGTCGGCCTCTTGTTACGCTTAATGAGTTTTTTTCAGTAGAAGTGATTCATTTTAAGAAAACGCAAACTTTCTGCAGCTGGCAAATCACCGTTTTTTCCTTCTACCTGCCAAAGTCTGGTGGGATTAATGAAAATCATTGTTTTGCTAACCTGAGTAGTTAAGCACAGGCGTAGAGAGCAATGTTGGATTGGTCCTTTAAAAGGCGACAGATGGTTTAATTTAAAATGACCACTCTTAAGCATGCCTATTCACATTAATTTTCAGGCTATTTGGTAAAATTTTCATGAACATGATTCAGGATGTGAACAGATTGTCAACAGTCTGGACACATTAATTTTCAGGCTATTTGGTAAAATTTTCATGAACATGATTCAGGATGTGAACAGATTGTCATCAGTCTGGACACTGTGAAGGATTCTTTACAATCGTAGTGAATCAGGTGGATTCTCACCACTTGCTTTGCTTCTCGCATGATCGTTTTACATCTTTAATTGCCACTGAGCCATTTGGCCCCACATCTGTGTCCATCCTGATGAATTCCACGTGCCAACAATGCCTGCTAATCCTCAGTGTTGACACCCAATCACACAGGCCCCCTGCTGTTCACTCATACGACCTATTAATGCGCGTAAACAGCCCAATTCAGTGGCCTTATAAGGGGGATTAGCCCCCGGTCGACTTGGGTCTGTTCATGCTTGGTGTCGAATCAAGCGTCAACGGTGCAGGTGTGAGGTCCACATTGGGTCCCTTCAACACCACTTACCTGTTTCGCTTTCCAAATATGGGCATTATCTTAAAAGTATTGAAGTTAATGGACGCAAATTCAATCATTACTGAACTAGGAAACTAGCACTGCTGCGGCAGTCGGTGACGCACCGTACCCAATGATTATCCACACCATATAACTCCATTAGTCTTCAATGGCACATATTGGCTTTGGGCATTTTCTCCTGAAAAATGAACGTTTTCTTAGAACGGATTTCAAAGTCCTTGAAGTTAGCCTCATCAACACAATTAGTGCCTCATTAAGATTTCTGGCCGATCTACAAATCAGCATATAAATTTTATCCTCTTGATAAATACGACTTCCTTCTGCCGAATCCTGCGTAAATCCAATATTTTTCATGAGTCTTTGTTTAGCAAACTCTTGAACTAGAGCAAATCCTATTGTTGGATGGCCCCTGCAGCTTTGAAGTGGTCATTGCTGTTTTCCGCTAAAATTTTCATGGAGAATGTTTCTGCTCCATTTTTGCTCGGTATGTTAATGCGAATCCCCGAGCTACTAGTTGAAATCCTTGTTTGACACGCAGAAGGCTTTCTGGAGTAAGAAAAGACTAGAGTTCATGCCGAAGGCTCTGCTGTAAAAAACCGAAGTTCCAGGTACAACATGGGCTCAAAACACCTCAGGAAGGGTCTAGGGCTTAAGCAGAGTTCCTGACTGTCTAAGCCATAGATCGTGGCACATGCTGGGGTCAAAGCGGAAGTCGAATGTTTGTTCAGATGCCCTCACTTCTGCATACCTGGGCTATCTGAGACCGATGGGTTAAGTAAATAACATTGAGTGATGCATTTTTGTGTGGCAGTAGAGTTGTAATCAGTTGGACAGATCTGAGTAAATAAACATAAGTAATCACAGTGTTAATTTAGTTGTTTTGTGGAATATTGGCATCCCCAACTTTTTTTCTCTTTTATTTCTTCGCTGTAAGGGAAAAAGTAAACTCAGGTTACGACCCATTAAAAAAGCATTCACACAAGCAAGTTGTAATGTTTTTAACCTGGTGTTAAGGGCGATAAAGATCAGTTGATATGTTGACGAATGCAAGTTTTGTACGACGTTTTATAGAACAACAGTATGATGGTGTCAAATCCAAATAAGGCAAAAGCCAAACGGTGATTAGCGTGAAGAGGGATATGAGAAACGCTCATGTGACTAACGGGGTACCAGAAACGACAACAATAATGATGAATTTAGAGAGCGAAACAGCAAATACAAACAATCAGTAGAAGTTATTTATTGATATTGCTCCTAATTATGTGCCAAGCGCTACAGTTAATTTGTCAGGATTCATGAAAATCTAGGTGACTGAGAAATAGGTTTATTGTAATCAATAAATTCTCAAGTGACTCCATTGAGCCTTTAACTGCCCCCTTCAATTAATCTTTTCGATAGTTTCATGTGGACTGTGGGTATGACCCTTTAATGTTGCATACTGTGGCTTTTATAGCTCTAGTTTCGAACTTAGATTAGTCAGACAAAATTACTGATTGATTATTATCAAATGCATACGCTCGAATCGGTTTGCCGTGGGTTCCCAATGTATCGCATAATTCCTCGAAGATGAACCTGACGCGAATAGCTTATCTTCCATAACACAGGTACTGGTGAAAATTTGAACTCTCGTACATGAAACAGGTAGTTAGAGGATCTATTTAATTTGTTGTGATATACAGGGGCAATTCTTTTTTTATAAATTCGGCTTCTGTGACAGGGTTTGGTGCAAGAAAGCATGACTACCGAAAAACACCAAATTTTCATGTTCTAACTTAGATGCAGCTTGTACGAGGTGCAAATTTGGCAAGTCTCCTGACTATTCCGAGGGCTTCAGCTATAAACTTTACTAGGAATCCGGCATCGTTTCCTAGTACATAACCCTGGCTGCCGTGGAGCACTTGATTTGCGACGTTTAGTCTTGTCCGACAGTCACCTATCAATGCAGACAAACCTCGGACTCATTAGACGCATCTCTGGCTAATATTTAACTTAGGCTTTTTGTCACAACCAACTCTTATGATGGGTTGGCGCAGTCTCGGTTTGATTCCCAACGGTAACATTAACGCATATCACAATAATGCTTTTTGACAGAACACTTCTTCCGAGGGTTTTCTCATTTTGTTTGCCAAGAAACGGGATTTGACGCTGCAGCAAAATGGTTCGGAATAAATTTCAGTTCATGCTGTCAGTGTGTGACGGATTGTCAAACAGCCTCTTGTGACTAAGGCTAAAAAACAACTTATTTACCTTCCCAGGCTTCCTACTACACTAAAATATTCTTTACGAACTGCCAGGATTCTTTTAGGATAGACAAAAACTCACAATGCAAAATTTTAAAAAGAGTTCCTAAATGTTGCTTTTTGGACTGCAAATTTTGCAAAATATGCGTTTAATAATAAAAGTGTTGTTATCATGAATAATACATTTCGAACGATAAAACGTGACTTTCCATGAATGTTTTCAGATACGGTGCATTAAATAAGGAGTATAATAGACATTCACAAACCCTGGCAAGACGTAAGTTATTTTCAGTTATACGTGCCTCCAAAACATTCAGCCAAAATGAAAGAAAATTGTTTCATTTAAAACGCATGATGGTGATAGCCCTGGTTGCCCTGGTTTGATGTAACAAAAGCCATTGGGAGCAAGGACATTCCATAGAGCGACTTCTTTGCCGAGGAGAACCTATGTAGTAAAACAATTTGGTTACCTTACAGAGATTTTTTTCATCCCACTGACACTACTGTAATTAAATTGAAATTACATTAACATTTAACCTCGGCAAGCTATCTGTTAGGTGAAATTCGAAGCATGTGAAACCGTGTTGTGTGTTGAATGCTCGTCAATGTCCAAAGCAGTTGTCAATTTCGAAAAAAAAATAAACAATAAACCAAAGGATTAACAGACTACTTGTGGGTAGATCATCTGTTAAATTTTACTCATATGTCAATGAGTCAAATTGTGGACTTCTTTGATCACAACCACATGGCTGCAAAGCGTCCCCTTCCTAAATTCACAGAGACTGAATTATGGTGAGCTGTTTTCGATGGTGAGATGGGAATATTTGTTTTGGTTTCCCATTTTCAGGAACCACACTTTGAGCTCTGATAATTCATTTGTCGGAACCCAACATAATCATTTAATTCCTGTTTCGATGTGGCTGCACAGCTGGTACAAGTCACAATCACTTGAAATGAATTACACATTTTTTATTTAAAAATTTAAAAATTAATTTTTTGCCGTGGCAACGGAAGGAAATTTAACAAAAAAAGTTGTGGTAAATTCAGAGCCAAAATGTGTCAATCGCTGACTGGAAACGTGCTAAGTGGAACTGGCAACGCCTGGTTATGTGAGTAGAGATGCGTTGAGGAAACGGCTGTTCCCAAGAGCCTACGAGTAAACTTAACGGATGAATGCATTAAGTAGTTAGAACTTCCAGCAGCCAGAAAATCTTGCAGAATTTCAAGAATTCAGATTTCTAATAATTCTTGTTACTTTGCCTAAGGAATGCTTTCGTGGGCTCACCCGCAAGTGTCTTTTTCTGTTCAATTGTTCTGCCAATTTTTGCCTAGTCTGTCTGAGGTTATAAATTTCTGCTACCGAAAGGCACACACTTTGTAAAAGCTAGTAGGGTTTTTGGCAACGCTGTTAAACTTAATTGAAGAAAAGTCTGGTCTATTTTTAAACAGAGCTTTGCTTTCTTAGGAAGAATGTTGGAAACAGCTTGTTTTAGCTCTTGTGTCAACTTGAGCACTTCGTCTCTAATCTTTAAGTGATTTTGTTTAACTAAGCACGGGAAGGTTTCTTTCCTAATGAAGCAGACAAAATGGAGGACAGAAGCCTGTCATTATGTCAGAACAAAAGAACTTAAAAGTTTCATAAGGACTGCCTAAGTTTACCTCTGAGTTTTTTAAATCACGTGAAATGTTAACCAGAGTGATCAAGCACCAGGACGGAGATCTGGTGGAGCTACAGGTAAAAAATTTGTTTAAAAAGCCACAGAAAATAATAGTGAAGAGAGTGTGGATCTTTTCCTCCGAAATTACTTCAACTAAGAATCGTATTGTCGCAATATTAAAAGTTAGAGCGAACATAACAACCCCTAAGACGTTGATTTTAAATATCAAAGAACCCGCGCTTAGCTTGGAATATGCCACTGTCATGACAATGTTTGATTTACTTAGCATATTGATGAATTTTAATAAAATTCGTTAATTGTAAGCCCTACAATATCTGTCAATTTAGTCTATCGCATATTTTGTTAGTAACCTTTACCTTACTGGTAGAAACAATTGTAAGACACCTCATCCTGTTTAGACTAAATTAAATTTAAAAAAACGTGTGCTTTTGGTGAATTCAAAGCTCTCGCGCATCTTGAGCATTAAAACGAAGTTAAACGCATCTAAGCATAAAAATAAGGCCTTAAAATCGTTTAACTTTAATTGCTGCTGCACTAATAACTGTTTTTATATTTAGTGTTTTGGGTAAAATTACACTTTAAAATAATTCTGCTTTGAGTCTTGTCTTCGCTTTATGATTCCGACCTAATTACGTTGGTGTTCGGATGAAAGAGGTATTAAAATTGAATTTTTTTACAAATTAACAACTTTGTTTTGGAACTGGTTATTTTTAATTGATGCAAACTGGCTGGCTAGTTAAAAATGGAACAACGGCCTTTCCGCGTAATGAGTTATTCATAGAAGTTCTTTAGTTTGAAGCAAACACTTTCTAAACTTACTTTTAGATTTCTGCCTGCAGAAACAAGATAAAAAGTCAAATAACCAGAATAACTTAGGTTACATTAGTAAAATGTAAGATGAATGAAAACTGCCATAGAGTTCTTGTGGACAGTAATTCCTTACCCATGATACTCAAGTCTTTTCTTGTGCTTGATTTTGCCAGCACGGCCTTAAACAAGACTAGCAATAACTTATAACCTTAATGTTCCATTGGAATGTAATCTGTTGAATGAGTTTGAGGTCCCCTGTCATCTACAATTTGAAAGAAGCTAACAGAATAGCCCAAAGATTCCTCGTTATATTGAGATGTGACTTCGCATATTCAACCATAGTCTCGAATGTCCATTACGGCAAGTTCTGTTATTCTTCAGCGAGACTTTGAAGTTAGGCTCCCGCAATTTGATCAGTGGGCCAATCGCATGTGCGGTAAAAGTTAAAACAACCTCAATCTGGTAGAAGGCTTCTAAAAATTGCAGCGATTTGTGCGAATTCGCATCCATCACCTCCGTCCGTGCACGAGGTTTTCGTCGTTTTTGTGCAAACACGTCTGATTAAACTACCAGATAAACTTATGTGTCTCCCCGCGGCTTGCGCTACTTTTCACCCTTCAGAGTATCAAATTAGCTCACATTTACTTCCACAATCTCGCTAACCTTTTGGAAACTTTCTACAATTAGCGATCTCGTTTCGGTCACTCAGCGTAACACGGCTTTGCAGCATAATAGGAAATCATATACAAAAAGGATGGCATAGTGATCCGTGGAATCTTGTCTGTAATTTTGCCATCTTTGTTAGAATACTACAATGTCTGCTTTCGCTTGAGATTGGGAAAATGCTGGATTTTAGTAAAGGTAATGAATTCAAAGAACACAAAGGCCTGGATGGGGTAGTATTTGCGTCCCTGTGACTAAGTTTTAATCCGATAATAATAAGCTGGGCCCCCAGCGAATTTAGACATCATTGGAGCTGCATGTCATCGTTCGGCTCTGACGTCTAGTACCAAAATTTATTAAAAAAATTACTTCCATTCCTCAGTTATTCAGTCCACGGTCTTCCGTAGATTGTTGCGTGATATAAGCAAGCACAAATATGCGATAATCACAAATAATTTATTTGTCAAATGGATAGGACGGGAGGGGGATGGTACAGGAAGGAGTTTGAGTATAAACAAGGGTGCATCAGTGATTACAGACATCCTCGTAATCTTAAAATCCGGCAGTTTTTGGTTCTCTTGAAATCATCGAAAGCTCTGCTGGGTGTCTATAGGTCAAAGTCTTGTCCCCACGACTGTTTGAATCCCCACGCGACCTTCGCAATCGTCGACTCCTACCACAGCACACAAGCGCGTCCTTGAACTCGGCTCTAATGCGTCGAAAGACAATGTTGTAAAGAATGGGATTGCAGACGGAATTTGCAAACAGACAAATTCCCGAGATGTGGTAAAGAACGTCGTGAACCTTCCAGAGGATTTTGTTGTTATACCATGACTCAGCAGGCACAAGGACCACCAGCAGCCTCTCCGCGTGAAACGGCGCAAAGCAGGTGAAAAACGCGATGATAATGCACACTAGGAACAAAAAGGCAAATAGGATTGGAATGAACCTACCACTGTACTGCTTTTGATGGCATTTAGCACATGCTTAAACGGCACTATTTCCATTAGGCTGAAGTCTGGAATTTGGCGTTGATTAACTGCGTCTTTACCAGGTAATCGAAAGCACATAAGCTTGAAACTAGGAAGTGTTTCAACGGTGGGGTATTCGTGTCCCAGTCAAATCCCAAACTGTGCTGTTTAATTCGAGGTATGCGCTAACCTAGTATCCGGATCATGGATTTGTTTGTCCGTAACCGTGCCTGATTTTGCAGTTGACATAACTGCTGCCGTTGTCTGACCTCTTTTTTGTCTTGTGCCGTCCGAAAAATGACGCTACGACCTGATCTTAGGGGCAAGACGCACGGAGCCTCAGCAGGCGACGTCAGGCCATTCTCTAGACGGTGAGAATTCCGCATAATACCCGCCACTGGTTCGATCTGGCCTCTTGTCTGTAGAGTCTGAGTGAACTGGATTGACCGATGCACACCACGGAGAATGAGAATGTAGAGGATGGTGATGAGGATTAATGGGAAAAGAAAGAAGAGCAAGAAGCTCGCCAGGACTGGGTAGGAAAACCATTCTTCACCTTCGCCCTAAAAATTCGTAATTCGGCTTTTATTACTAGCATTACTCAAGACAGGACGTTGGTGTTTTTCCTTCAAACTAACCGGTTTTTAATCTAGTCGTCAATGTAACTTACATCTTACTAAAATTATCAAAAATTTTCCTAAAAACAATAGTTAACTGCTATCATTTCTGTTGTTTAGTGCATAATAAGCCAGAACTGAGGCAATGAAATTAATGTCACTAATATTGAAATATATTTACCTGGAATAGCTACACTACTAGGTCGAAGCGTCATGTACAAAATGAGTAGAAGGAATATTAAAAGAGCAGTCTATTTATTACCGATTAAAATTTTCAAATCAAGCAATCTAATGCAGGTCTTTTAAAATCTTCTTTATGCACTAGCAGGAGAAGTAATTTTAGGGTCGCCGTAACTCAGGTGACAAATTCTTCTGACATTACTGAATGTAAGTGGAATTGCAAAGTCCGTTAAAATGCCAACTTTTGAAAAATATTCTTTCTTCAGCACTAAGGTTGTTGAATAATTTCCCTTAAAAGGGACCAAGTTTAGTCACCCAATCAATCGACAATAAACAGCTGGCAGCCTCTGTGTTAACCTTTTAAATCTTTTTTAAAATTTGAAATTGGAAATGCTAGTGTTAACACGAACTTGTTTAAACTACAGAAGTTTTCTACTTGACTCAAGTCAGTGCGCCTGAATCGAAAAATTAAGTAGAGAATTTTAAGTACGAAGATGGGAACACAAGGCCACATCGAACATAAATTGAAGTTAAAAGGATTTTGACCAAAGATAAGGCAAAGAACTTGGGTTGGACTGTACTTTTTTGATGCCTCATTGTAAAGCCGATTTCATGACGAACATTTACAGCTGAAGAGAAGTTAGGATAAAAGTAGTCCCTACAAAAAGGCATCGGAATAACTATAGTGGTCAAATCAATTGTTACAAGATTCAGAGTGATTTTACCTAGTAATATAGGTTATTGTTTGATATTAGGTATCAAGAAAAAAGAAGTCACAAAACAGGGATTTTTCCAGAGGAAGGGCAAAATTTAACATATGAACTTCACAATTTAAAATGAACTTGAAAATGCATAAGCAAGCACTTTTAAAAGAATTAGTACAACACACTTCCTGCTGAAACCTACTTGATTAAATAATGACTGCTTCTTTTTCGTCATAATCGGGACAAATGTTCGTCACACGTTCCATTTAGGTATAGATTAACAAGTGCCAGTGTGTGCAACATTGATATACGCAGTCACTTGCTAAATTATCCAATTCAAAAACTTCAACATTAAAAATGCCCCTGAAAGGCTACACTTCAAAAGCTCATTCGAATTTTGTCAAAATCACTACCTGACTTTTCAAATGTTATCATTGAGTAAATCTATAACAGAAAGCGCTGTCACATGGCCCAGGTTTTCCGGGCCAACCCTTTACAAAATACCTTTGAAAAGGTAGTGAGGAATATCTTTGGTGTTGTTTTGCCAATATTTTTAGGTTAAATGAATATTTCTGACTTGGATACGTTGAAAAATCTGGGAACACTTCGGCGAATGCATCGAAAACAGGTGACACTGGAATATTTGGGTCGAGTAAATGAACCCAAGCATCCACGTTCCGGGAATTTTACTCGTATGCATACCGGAATTTAATTAGTTGTAAATAGTGGATTAGGTTTCCAAAGCCATTGCATGTTCAACTAGAAAACAATTTTAAAAATCTTTACTTTTGTGTGATGTTTAGACAAACCTGGTCATTTAACACTAAATGATAAACCCCACTCTCATTTCTGCATAAATTTGACGAGCCATCAACGATCTCCACCAAGTGTGATTTGATGAAAAGTAAGGCTTTATCAAGATGTGAAAGTAATTAGTGTCTGGAAAATATTTGAACCTGTTGATTATTTACGCTATATCACAGGTACAACTTAAACCGGTAGGTTGTAAATTTCATGCAGCCATATCTTTTTACAAGTTATTTCAGAATATTTGCTGCTTCGTTGCACACCACATAACCAAGATGTTTTTTTAAATCTATTAAACTACGGCAATGTCATAGTTTGTGAATTAAGTAAAGAGCAAATAGAAGCTGATTTGTTTGTTGTTTGTCGACGTTTATTTTACAGTGCCGTTTTTGATTTCCCTCCTTTTAATGCTGTTAACACAAAAAAACATGCAACAGACACGTCTTTTAACAATAAGTAATGACTGTAAGGTAATCACTTAAAGCTTTTTACGTTCAATTTGCCTGTCTTTACATAATTGCCCTATAAACCCTTGGCTTAAGTGTGAAATCAAACATTTTGCCATGAAAATAAATAAAACGGTAGCACGTAGGAGATTGTTGAAAATATACAGGGTTGCTAACGAGCAATGTGTTGTCTGTTCAATGCTAACACTTCAAATATTAAAAGAAATGTTGAATGAGTAGGAATTTATTTCCTAGGTAATGACGCAATGAACCACACACAAAGTTTCTCACAGGTCCGGAAATCGACACCACTTTCTGTGAATGTTAAGTCAATCAGACGTTAAAAAGAAACATTATATGATTCGAGAGAATTCAATTATAAGCATGTTGACTTCCTTCAAATTTTGTTTCCCGGTTTTTTCTGAATACGTAATCTGTTAGCTCTTTAAATTTGTATCACTTGTGGGTTTAACTGGTCTAAACACTCATAATGCATAGTGCTCATTGGTTACCTGCAATATTCTCATGGCTGTACATCTAACAGCAAACTTTAGCCATATAACAGGCAAATTATGCCAGTCCAAATCAATCACAAATTACTAGTGAAGTGTTTGGTAAATATTAATTGATGAACTCTTACCTACAAAAACGTAGATCATGTCGACTTTAACCAGGACTTTGGTCAGGACACTCCATAAAAGTGTACAACTATATGAACGAAATGGTTTACCAGAATTGCCCTTTGGAGCATCGTAGCCGAATTGAAGCCAGCACTCTTGATTAAAAATTAATTTTACACGAACTCTGCTACTTATGTAGAATTCTACTGCATTTTTCCAGCTACGAGTTGAACGCTTTCTTTTCTACAAATTTCGATACACGATTCGTTAAACTTTTTGTTCGAACTGTAAATAAACCTCTGTGCGCTAAATGAAAAATACAAAAACACAAACACAAGTCAAAAGTGCATATACGTAATTACCTTCAGGAAAATTAGCATCAGCATAAATCTGTAGGTGACGCCTACCATTACTACCTTCAGGTGCGCAGTTTGTATCGCAAAACTATAACTGGTCGACGTTTGCTTCCAACTGAATGGCTTAATGATGCATGGTACACATTATTCTGATACGGAGAAGAATAAGAAATTAGCATTCGCTTCTCAATTTTTGTACAAGCCAACTTTCCCTTACCAACTGCGCCACGTGAATAGCATGAATAATTACAAACAAGGCTGCACGAAGAACTGCATTTTTAATAACATCTGTGGTAGTCCTTCAAGTTTTGGTAAAAATACGGTGAAACTACTGCGGAGGGCTAACGTAAATCTTCTTCAACATAAATACTAGAGAAAGGTATTTAAATAACAAGCTTCTTTAGCAAAAAGTTATCCAAAATTTAAAAAAAAACTACACACAATACAAATAAAGTAAGTGATTATACCACCGGAGCTGTCTGATGACATTATTTCCTGTGTTGGGCACAAAATATTTGTTTTTGTCGAATAAAATCTTAAAAATAAATCAGATTAGGTAATTTTGACAAAACTAATCTAAATCAAAATATCACCGTCTGGTTTTTCGTTTGGCACTTACTAAAGCAGAATGGTATCCTTAAGCTTAAATCTTAACACTGAAATTGTATTGATGCAGCTTCATGTAGGCGTTTATCCCCTGCGTGCGGTTTTTCCTCTGTTACTTCAATGAAAGTAAATTACATCGCGGCCCGTAGCTTAAAACGGAATTTCTTATTTAGAAAAGGTGGAAATTTTAAACACCTAAACACTAATTGTTTTGAATAGTTCGACTCACTGAAGTCCCATTACCCATTATGCTTTTACAAATCTAATAATTTTGCGCCATGATATATTCGACCAAACCCAAGGGACTTGTCTCAACACTTCCGGTCTCTATGTCAAACCGAAATCTTTAGCATTCCGACTAGGTCGTGCGGCAGTTATTTACTTAAAATAACTATGCCACAGGAAATATAATACAGCCTTCTTTCGAAATACTCAAAAATTGAATTGTTTATATTGTGACTTGTTAAAAGTAAGACACTGGGAGTCCAAAGTAAGATCTTCGCAAGGTTCAGAGTTTGATTTAAGGAAAACGGGGGGGCAGAGTCCAAAACCATTTTCGATTGCCCAAAATGTAAGCTATTTAGGTCTCTGTAAATTGCTGACACATCTTCATTTGGGCTATATCAAGTCGCCTTATTTATAAAAATGTATTCACTTTAAGCTGCATTAAGCGCTTAAGCGCAAAAACCACCAAACACGATCAGAAATATCATTCTTTCACCTAAACTCTTTGAGAAACGGCTTCGCAAACTGCACAAATAATGTCAGTATCTGCCCTAGAGGGGTCAAATGATTGATACGAGCCTATTTTTCAATGACAACCGTCAAAACGGCTCTCAACTGAAGCCAATTCTTAACGGAATACTGTGAAGTTTAATGGGCCAAAATAGTAAAACACGCAAAAAAGCGATATTGTTTAGTCATTGCACTAGAATCTATATCTAAATGACAAAATATTCCGCAGCAAAAATGGCTGTTATGGGATTTTCGCCTACTGTTGGCTACAGAGGACTCAAGGAAGACTTTAGGGAAATTAAAACTTCAGATTTTCACAAAAAGTAATTGTAGATAAAAAGATTTCGAGGCAAGGAGGTTTGCCCTAAATTGTAAATAAGTTGTAGTGGAATTTATCTTTTGTGAAAAATTGATATCTGGCTAGAAGACCATCTCCTGCTGGCGTTGATGCTTTCTTAATAACAGCGCTGTCTTGTATCGTGCAACCATCGAAAGTGCAACGAAGATGGTCATTCATGTGCTCTGCAATATTCACGCAAACACCACAATTCCAAAAAAACACCTTTTTTGCAGGTTGTATGCTTGTAACTTTTTGCAAAGACATTTACGTTAATGCATCCATTAGTTTTTCTAAGAAACGATCTAGTTTTGAGATCCCCTGCATTATCAAACTGGTGGAACGTGAAGGTTACATATAACTAGCTCGTAGCAAGAGTAAATCTGCAAATTATGCTAGTAAACTCTCGATGTAATTCTACTTTCTGGAAAAAAAGTGGAAGACAATAGTTCTGATTAAATTTTGAAAGCTTGCGGATAGCCGATTGGGAGTTTTTTTGAAGAAACGCATTTCGAAATTGGTGCGATTCTTTCTGCGCATTTGTTAAGTTTCAAATACGTAACATGCTAATGTAATTACTGCAATCTTACTTTGGCGCTTACTTAGTTAAGAGAAAGGGTTTTGGTTATTCTGCAAATTTAACCGACATATTTAAGTTACCTGGTGGGGAAAAAATATTGACACGTGCCAATAAAGATTTGGGGCTTTTTCCTGAGTTGTCTAAAATGGCAACACTACCAGCTCCGTCGATGTCTTTTACGTGGTATTATTTGGTGACAGACTGCAGAACCTAGATAGAAACAGACATACCGAAACCGTGCAGATGGATGACTCAGTTATTATCACTGGTTGAAAGTTCGTGGCCGAATCGTTCCGGGAGATGTAACTCAAGGCGACCTGCAGGGTGATTGGCAGGCTGAAGAGCGGGGACAATATCCACACGATGATTAAGGTAATACGAACTTTCGTAAACCTTCCCCAATCCCGACAACACATAAACAAACCTGCTTGTTTAAATCCACCACCACTTTCTGAGCAAGTTCTTCTTTTGGAGCCATAGATGGCAGTAGACAGGGGGTAAATTATGGCAATGTACCGTTCAACGGTTAGGGCAGTTATGGTAAGCACGGATGAGATCATGCTGGCTTCTGCGAGGAATGCGCGTAGTCGACAAGTGGCCTCCTCAAACGGATATGGATACCTGTTCCACATCATATACAGGTCGTGAGGAAGACCAAGTACAAGTATGAGTAAATCTGAGATGCTGAGATTTACAAGGTAGTAATTAATGGGTGTGTGGAAGGAGCGATTGACGAGAATAACCCAGAGGAGGATGACATTTCCAAAGAAACCAAAAGTAAATATGGTAATGTAAATAACACTTATTGGAACTAAAAGTTCCAGTTCAGTCCGACGAAGACCGCGTATGGGAATTAGGTACTCCCAGACGTCTGGCATTTCTGTCTGGTTTATGGAGGGGGAAACAGGGACAGTCGTGGAGACATTCAAGTAAGGTCGGACGTCCATCCTCCGGGTTAGTAAAAATTGCCGTTCAGATAGCCGGGTCGCGGGAATTTCACGAGTATTCGCGTTGACCAATTGGCGTGGGATGAGTGGCGACCAATTGGGAAATAGTGGGATTGACCCTATGTAAAAGGGGAATATAATGTGAAGATTGGTAACACTGAATAAGCGAGATAAATTGGCAATTTAGAACAATATTTGAGAGGATCTTTTAAATTGTTAGAAAATGCTGAGTTTGTCATGGTTTGCCTTAAATTAACACAGAGAAGTCATCCAGTAATTTAGGGCAATATGCAATTTTTCCACTAAACAAGCATTACGTCACTGTCAAAAGCCATATCCTACTCGGTAAACTCGCATTTTTGCTACAAAATATGTTTATTGTACGTGTAGTCAGTGACTTAATGTTAGTGATCGCTTCTGTCGTTTAGAGTGGTGGTGCATGTTGATTTCGTATTTGTTTTTCATAACATGTTGATGCATCTGAATTCATGCTGAAGTTACAAACAAAATCTGCAAATTGAATTAACGTCCACAAAATATGAGGCAAAACGGTAAACTCCAAATGGAGCCTTGCGTAAATAGCGGTGGGCTTAACAAGTAACATACCCCAAGCACCAATAACTGTGGTTTGACGAGTGACGTCTCATCGCCGTTAACCGATCAATTCGTTCCGCCACGCAGCACACTGTTTATGTTATACATGACAATTAAACGCTTGTGGTATTTACTGTGCATTTAACAAGGTGGCAGTGGTCTCGTGTTGCGCCATGATATCAGTTACGTGGATCAAAAAGAACTGTGTGCAGTTCTTTGACTAAATTAGCCAGTAAATGGATTTAATCGCTCACTGTGGTACACGGGTGGTGATGAAAATAAAGCAGCGAATGCCATACAAAATCACTTGACACTTAATAATTCAGCTACCATTGGTTGACCTATTCATCAAAATTGCCCTAAAAGTTATAAGAGGTGTAAAAAGGCCGTCGGAGCAATTACAATTTTCTGTAAATTTATTTAATCGTGAAATGAGTTTTGCTGATTGACCAGCATAACTTCAACAAGCCCACAGTTTACCGTCATCGATTTAAACGTTCAGATTGTGTTCCTTAAAAACACACGCCGGAAACATAAGATTTGCTAAGAAAAAAGGTTGCTCTCAACCAGGAAAACGCGTGCACTTGGCAAGTGCGTAAAATACTATAGGGCAGCGATTGGCCATAACCGTTGAGAATAGCCACATGCATTTGCTAAATCGAGATAATTTATCAGAAAATTTTTCACTTATTTTGAAATATGCTTCTGCCCCTTTAAGTCCCGATGACTTTTAAAACAAGGTGCCCAGCAGTCATCTTACTGCCTTAAGTCATTTATTTAATTTTTAAACCTGAATGAAAATAAAACTTTGTAGATGCTACAGTTAATGCATGACTGCATTAATACACCTGGCCTTGAGCACCAAGGCTAAAAAGTTGATTATGCAGAATTTACCACATTTTTTTGGTTAGGTTTCTGCATTAACGTTCAGCTCATATCCTATCAGTCACATTTAAGAGAAGATTTTGTCACAAGATTTGGGTATCTGAATCTTTGATAACATAGTGAAAACTAATGCAGTTATTGGGATGACAGCTAATAAAGGGTGTGTGTAAGTGTAAAGGATTTACAAGGCATCAATAGGAGAACAGAAATTAGGTTCAAATTAGAGTTCATAAAGGTCAAAAACGTTTGTTCTGATTCGGCATTACACTAATGGCTCAGAGCTACATAATAAATAGGACTTGTTGGACTTTCTTGAGTGTATTTAGTAGGTACGTTGATATTGCCTTCTTTTTAAGTCATTTTCGGGCAAAAAAAATTGTTAAAAGGATTTTAATGTTGAAAATCGAGTGATATGCGAATTATTCTTAAAAGTATAACCGTGGCGCTAGTTTAAATCCGTTAATGCATATGTGCTGGAATGAATTGCCAAACCAAATTCATAAAAGGGTTTGAGATGACCTCCTTTGATTGTTGTTTGCATCATAATTTAAGTACAACCGCAATATTACAGGAAGGCTTTAATCTCCAAGACAGCCGGCGTAAACTACTATCTAGAGAAAATATGTCGCATTCATTAACATTTACTTATATATCCAAAAATCAGCAAAATGCAGATGCTGATTTGAGTTTGTTGTAAAATCGAGATTATTCACACGCCTTAATCCGGTCGCTCCACCATCCCCTTTTCGCAGCATGTCGCCAGCCGCGCGTACCCTCAACTCCCCCCTCATTCGCACGGATATTTATCTTGGAGCATCCCCACACCTAGGTCTCTATGTTAGCGCATCTGTGACTCACACCTCTGAGGTATAAATAAACACGCTCAAACCCCACACTCGACATAACGACACTAGTTTTGGTTGAGCTCTGAAGTAACCGGTTGTGTCCCCGTCCTCTCCGGTATTTTTCTGCATCGTGGGTACCAGGGAAGCGCAATCGGGCCTGAATTAATTCAGAGGCCCTGGCGTGGATCAAGACCATATGCTGGGGCCCACAACAAGTTAAATGCTAACAAATTAGTAAGTTACACGGAAAAAGTGTCAATTTTAGACCCTTGCCAAAAGGCTGAAAACAGATTACTGTAATACTTAGGATAGATTAAAAAGTTAATATCATTTTATTGCCCCATTTTGTAGGCCGAAAAGTAAACAACGGACCAGCACTTTGGTTACAGCACCAAAGCTAAAACGTAATATTTCATCTAACAGGAAAATTGAACTGGGATCTCAACGGGGAAAGTTAATTATACAGTTTCGGTGTTGTTTAATTTGAATCAAAAATTTGAAATTAAAACAAACGAACTGTCAAAAAATATGAAAAATGGCTACAGGACACAGAAATTTTTAGTAAATGCAGAAATACTCTTTCAATCTGCGGATTTTTGGCTAATAAATAATTTATTTTCATGGTACTATCTCAAGGCAGACGATGCTCACTGGCTTCCCTGGAAAAGCAAAAACTCGTGTTGAAATTACGAAAGAATCTAGCGGGTTTCCGTTGGTGGCTGTGCTGATGTATTCGTTCTCAATTGTCTACGTGACTCAACCTATAAGTTCACGTCGGTTATTTACGTAGAGTCTTGTTGATTTTCAAGCAAAGACTTTGTCTCTTGCGCTTTGGTTGTCGCATTACCGAAAGCCCAGTTTTCACATCGTTGTTTCACAACCTCAACCACAGCTGACTAGGCTGACAGTTCGGGCTACATGCTTTGCATTTTCCCTCAAACCACCAAGTAACTGCACAGCAGATCAAAACACCGATAGGTTTGATGAATAACAGGGGATTACTGGTGCCGCATCTTTCTAAGTAGGCATGTCGCCTAAAAAACAAGCGTCAAGCCCTTAGTTATTTCATGACGCACCCATGAAAATGCTATGTTGGACATTATCATAGGTAGCACTGCATGCCAAAGTCCATTCCAAAATGTTTCGACGTTTGCTTTTAACAAGTTTACCCCAGTTCACTTAGGTTTCAAATTTATTTTCGCATTTTCCGTCATAAACAAAAATCAATGAAAAAATCAGGTGATAAAAAGTTCTTACACAACAAGAAATTTGCTAGTTCAGCTTAGTTTTTTTTTAAATACAGATTTTCCCTTGAGTTTGAGGTTATCAAGCGAATTATTCAGTTTAAAGTTTGGCAGGTCAGAACGAAGAAGGCTGTTTGAAATCTGATTTGTTTCTTTAAATGACGACTAGGGCTTTCTTACTAAAGATAAATTAAAAAGAAGATTTCAAAACCTGTTAAAACGCAAACCATTGTTTCCTATACACTAGCGCTACAAAGTAGATCATGTTTCTATCGAATACACTGCATAATCAAACGGTACTTAAGGCATCGAAGCACTTTAATCGGGCATGGGAACTGAACTGTAGGGTTTTGAAATTGATGAAGCAAAAATCATTCCATAAATACGAGTGATTTTTTCCTTGGATCTGTGTGTGAGGGTCAGCATGACGACGACTACAGCACTACTTATTTCAGTGCTATTAAAGTCGTAGAAGTGCCTCAGAGCTCGATCGAACACCTTAACAAAGCATTCTATAGTTCAATTCAGACGGTTATTGGCATAAGCTTTGCAGCATTTCAGCAGGATTAATAGGAAAAGTCGTAAACGGTGGCAAGGAACGTTCACCAGAACAATGTCATAATGTTGTGTGCAAAATTATTCCATTCGAGGGGAACAGGACTATTGACCTTAATATGTCCTCCTCGTTGCTGTCAAACCATAATTCAAATGCACAAATCACCATAAAAATGGCAAACGTCCAATCACTGGTGCGACAACTGCACGCCTTTGCATGTATTCGTGTGGGTTGTGAGGTGTACCACAACAAGTTCAAATGAGGTACCGTTTTACAATTGCTTTATTAGTCAACGGAAAAAGCGTGTGCTTGCAACGTACCTACGCACAAATCCCACAATAAGAGCTAATCTATGATTGGTAAGACCGTAAAATCTAGGAGTAGAGTTGGTGCAATGCAAATCTACGTCACCTTTATTTATTCTTTACAACTATTACTTCGATACGCATATTACGTATTTTTAGCCTTTGGATAAGCTCATTCTAGAACTAGTTTTCGTGTTAGGTGATAAGTTGTTAATATAAACTACAATCGATTTCTGCTTCCAGGCAACGTAACGTCAGTAAATTGTTGTTTTGTTTATAAATTTTTGAACCAGTTACTGGTATTACTGCTCATACATATCTTGTTCGAATCGGTAGTAAATAGTGGACAAAATGCCAACTTTTTACACGTTTTTTTAAACTGTTCATTATCGCCTATAAATGAAAGTTCAGCTGCACCTCGATAAGGAAAAACACTGTGGAAGATGGGGCTAACTTCATTTTCATTCATTCACTCTAATTTTGTGAAATTTCTGTTGGTGTGTGCAATTACAGTTGCTGCCACAAAATTGTACATTTAACTTCACTTATTCCAAGTATTTAACAAGTCAAACTGACAACTGCAATCGTCATTAATGGATTAGGGGTAGGGCCTTGTGTGATTATAATTTTACGTTGCTATTTAACTTATCTGTTCGGTAAATTGGTAAATACTCTTCCTAACAGTTTTGCCACAATATTACGCTGAGCAAAGTTATGTAAAGTTGACCATCGAATCTCAAAAGGTCGTTAAAAAAGTGTGAGTGAGAGAAGACACGAGGGGCAATCTACAATAAGGCCAAAAACACAGTTGACTGGTGTAGTTCTGTAAAAATAATACATGACAGGACCCAGGGCATTTATGTTGAGCATAATTTACTACATTAATGAAATTGGAACGCAAACTCATGAGATCAGTAACGTCAATTCAAAATATACAATAAGATCCAAAAGGGTGTTCATTTAAAACCTCAGACTAACGATTTTGCATGAGTGAACCTTAAAAGTTGAGACAGTAGCTGTTTGGTTGCTGGTAATATTTTTATTTCCATTTGAGTGTTTAAACCTGTTCTTTTAGCGATTTTTGTGAATATTCTGTAACAATGTTATTCTGTTTATGACTGTATTAAACAAAATTCAAAACTTAAAATACCATTAGCTCTATCATTGAGCTTCCCCAAACAAAATTTAATAATAAATCAAATTAGAGAAACTGGAATTTATCGCCGACCTGCAGTGTAAATAGACTCAACCAAGTGCTGCTATTATTCCTAATTAGCCAAGATTATCGTGTGCCGACCAAAAAGGCAAGTCTTAACACCGATTAGTATTATTTGCATCGAAGGCCAAGAAAATTGTTCCTTAGACTTGAACGTGAAGAAGATTTTGTGGTTACCTCTTCGCCACAAGCCACTTGGAAGACTACTTAACTCAATTATACTCATTGCTCTTTAAAATACGCTCTTTTTTACATGACACTTTATTTTAGTGTCACAATGTATTTTTTACACTGAGACCAAAAAAGCATGACAAAATGTGATTACCTTAAAGTTTTAACCATTATTTTAATCAAAACTAATTACCCATAATTACTGAAACATCAAAATAACAGCAGAATATTAAATGAAACGAAAATTGACCTCCTTTTGCCTTGCCGGACAATAACGCCACTGAAGTAGCAAAAAAGCAAAGTAAAACACTGATCGTTGGGTTGAATTTCTTGTACTCTAAGCCCACTTTGCAACTAATTGGCCATTATATTTAAGTTGTTAAGATACAATTTAATCAGCTCTGTAAAACCAGTAAACAGGAGTAATAACCAGATGAGAAAATGCACGGTTGCGTAACCGTAACGTTACTCTTATCGACACCATTCTTGGTTTTTTTGAAATTAGACGAACTTAACTGCCCTGAACAAGGCAGGTTAAGCTTTGTGAAAAAAAGTAATTAAAGTGTTGTGCAAATACTTGCACTGCGCGTCAAGTATCATTCCCAAACATAGGTAAAATTTCCATAATAATTTAAATCGATCAAGACAAATGACCGAATCGTATATTTATAGCACAAGCTAAGCTCTAGACGCATCGTAATGCATTAATTTAACATGAACAAGAGCGGTTGACTGTGCTTAAGGTAATTTCGGGAGACAAGGGAACTTTTAATTGTAACCTGTGCAAAGCACCCAAAATTTTCATATTCATAAAGTGTAACTCAAAGAAAAAATGTTCGAAGATTTTGTGGCATCAACTTGTAGTGGACTGACAGCCGCCCCGCGCGAGTGTGCGTGCATGAAGGCCCGTGTGTAGCGATGACTCATCCCCTTTTGTTATTGATTTTTGTCAGCATTCGTCTGTTACTCACGCGTGCTCATACGCACACAAACCCACTTGGCTGGTTCGACTCTAATAAACGGTCGTGTTCTGTGTCGCCTCCTTTTTCCTATCCTCGGGTAGCTACGGGCTGTTAACCAGAGGGTTGTAAGGTAGTGCTAAATCCTCTAGTCACTACAAACTCACCTAATCAGGAAGCATAGTGACTTTTCGTGATTAATTTCTACAGACAGCTGCCCTGTTTATACAATTATGATATCTAGAAATGTTGCCTAAAGTTAGAAACAGTTAAAACGGCTCATGCAAAGCTAATACTTTAGTTATAAGGGTTCGATCTGTCGATAGAATTGCTAAAATTATTGATTCCATTTACCAACATCTCATTCAAGTAATCTGAACATTACAAATTTCAGGTAAACCTTCGTTCAAAGTGTCACGACTAGCTTATTTTACATCCAGATTAAAAAATAGGAAAACACACAAAAACATGTAGCGTTGTTGCATTACTTGTGATTAATAGATCATCAATTTTGCTCGGAAAGGTTTTTTAATAGTCCTTTTTAAGTGTCGTTCTTGTAAGTTTACGCGGTTATTTACATCGGTTTCAATGCTTCAGTGGGCATTATAAATTTAAAGAAATCAAGTTTTGACGTCAATTTTCCTGTTGCGTGTTGGCTAATTTTTACATGGCAGACCCGATTTTTTGTTCTAAGCAACATTCTATTTATTCTCAACAAGTTTGAAAAAAAATAAAGTACAGTCGGTTTGCCAAAACATGTAATATATCAAACCAGTTCGTAAATTTTATTTGACGTCATCGCCTACTAAGTAAACTGAGATTTCTGCCCGGTCTATTTAAGCTTTCTTGGTCACGTGATTCGACCGATGACAACATCTCAGAGATAACGCTACTCTACAGTCCCACTATATCAATGTTCACGCCATCGACTATTCGCTCAGTCTTAATGCCTCACTCAACTCACCGAACCAAACTAGCCCAAGCACTTGTCGTGAATCCTATTTATTCCGTCCCCTAATCCGGTCGCTCCACCATCCGACACAGGGTTCCCCTTGTCGCAGCATGTCACCAGCCCCGCGGATCCTCAACTCCCCCCTCATTCACTCGATTTTTTATCTTGGATTATCCTCACACCTAGGTCTCGATGTTAGCGCATTTATGACTCACACATCCGAGGTATTAATGCACACGCGCAAACCCTACATACGAAACAACGACACCAACGTGGTTGAGCTCTGAAGTAAACGCTTGTGTCCGTCCTCTCCGGCCTTTTCCTTCATCGCGGTTGTCAGGCAAGCGTAATCGGGCCAGGGTTAATTCCGTGGCCCCGGCGTGGTTCAAGACCACATGCTGGGGCCCACAATACACTTATAACCGGAGAATTCCGCATGAAATTGATCACCAGTGATTTATCAGTTGATCTAGGTCCTTTGGCTAAGGCACTAATGCCTCTCTGTACGAGGTCCTGGACAAAGTGTTCAAGTACTCTCAATATAGCCATGTAGCGGAAACATAGGCAACCTGTGTGTCTACCTAGGATCATAATACAGACAAGAGAGCAGCATACAAAACCACCTTTGATTCGTTTGATTCTTTGTCCATCAGCCAAATGTCGGGCTTTACGAAAGATTGAACACTGAATAGTTTTGACAGCCAAATCTATTTGCCATTTTAAAAAACCAATTTAAATTTCACTCAATCAGAATTTTGAAAAATCTTGTCAAAAACCAGTCGACTGAAAGTTTTACTATAAATTAACATTACTCAGAGTTTAGCTGTTAAAATGCAAAGCAGTGCCCAACCGTGGACATGTCGCCCACACATGCTCTACTCAGTGAATGAAAGTGGATTAGGTACCTCGATTCTATGGAGCATCTTCCTCGTTCACCCCTGGATCTTCTTCATTGGAACCGGCTCAAAATTCGGTCTGTTCTAAAAATACTTGGATTATTCAGCGACTTGAGGCAAGAGTTGTGGGTTAATGCCCGAAAATCATCGAAGATTTGTGACAAAGTATGTTCTGGCCTCTTCTGCATAGAACTTACAAGTCCACCAAATGACGCTGTCAGCTGTGTTGTATTTAACTTTTTTTCATCTACTCTAATTGAATAAGAAATGAATTTTTCATGGCCTGATTGATTTTGACTCACTTTGTATGTGAGTGACGATGCAAATGTTCACTGTGGTCGTATTTTTTGCTATATTTGACTTGCAAATTTACGGTCCAAATATTCAACGATATCTGATGCATCGCTTGACAAAACAGATAAGCCATTGTTTGTGGTGTTTTGCATCCATTTATTGTAGTAATTTAATATACAGATCTGCCTAATTAACCGGATTAGAAATTGATTGCCTGACCCTCAAAATTCCGAGCAGGACCGGTAAACAATAATTATTAAAAATCTTCGAAACTACTATAAGATGTTCTACAGTGCAAAACCAGAATTTACATCGCGGCCCAAGTAATGGTTGCAAGACGATAGTCTGATGATATATCACTACCGGATAATCATTCCCACGGAGATGCAAAGATTATTTTTTTATAGTCTTGATATTTCGGCTATCTTAATGCTCATTTAAGTAGCAGATGAAGATCAAAATCTACGTCTATTTGGAAAGTTAAAGCAACAGGCCGTGTGTACAGGAATAGCGCTGAAGTAAATTTCCATCAAAGCCATTGGGATGCCGGAAATTAACTGACGCACATAAACTCACTTTATTAACATTAGCTGCGTGTTGCGCACGTGATGGAAATTAGAGGCTCTCGTTATTTCCCCACTTTGTTTAGTGTGTAAGAATTTCTGACAGCCCATGTAATGTTTACACGTGTCAGTTCCAAGACTGTTCTCTCTAATGGTTTGTGCTTCGTGAAAACGTGACAGCGGATAATTCAGAGTCAGTTGTCTTGCTCTTATTTTACTTGTGTTAGCTGCGAAAATCACATGCTTTATTTCACGCCTGAGGTGTTTCTTTGCTTTCATAACACGTTATTTTTGATTTTAAAAATACAGTGGTTTCCTCTGACATCAATTGTCTGAACAATGCTGCTGCGCAAAACCCCTCTCATTCAATCATCATTTTCAAAAAGAAAACGAATTTTTCCCAGACGGTCTTCCAAATAACTGGTTATTTTCTTTAAAAAAGTCTTTTGTTAACAGGGGGTTCGATCATTTACACTCTCAGATTTGCATCTCTGCACTAGAAAATCTCCACAAGAACCACTAGCGCAAGCGTAAAGGATAAATTCTGAGCCAAACCAATTAGTCGTTCGCACACAGAGCCTTAGTCTTTGTCTAAACCTGTGTTAATGCATGGGTAGTCATAATATTGTTCAAAAACACTTTTTTAAAAATTTGTTCAAACTGAATTGCAAATTATTGTCAATGCATGTCGTCGAGCCAAATTTTCATACTGTCCGATTAAACAAAGGATTAATCAATCAAAACTGAGCAAATATTTGTTGTTTTTATGGTAAACATCACAAATCTAGCCCAGAAATTTTAAGGACATAATTTCCACATTTTCTCGACCTATTATTGTCTAGAAGGCAATAAATTTCGCTCATTTCGGGGCAAGTGAAATGCGGCTTCTGCCTGAATTTTATACAAAAAAATGACAAGTTTGTCGCTTGGAGAGAGCTTCGGGTGGATAACACGCTCAAATCACAAGGGGAACTCAGAGGGGACGAAATTGAGTGATTTACGTTATGAGTGGAAGGAGATGAAAGTGGGCAAGACCATAAGATAGCAGATCGTTAGTGTAATTTTTGCATCAGACACAGCAGTTTAAAGGTAATAAGTTTGGCGAAAGAAGACAAAGATGTTGTCATGGGCGTGTGACGATTCGATGGACCGTGATTTGCAGTGGTTCAAGTCTGAAGTCGGCAGTAGACAGAGCCTGATAAGTTGGCTGTTTGGCCAAAGGTGTGTACATCTGTAGTGACTAGAGGATTTAGCACTACCTTACAACCCTCTAGTTAACAGCCCGTGGCTACCCGAGGATAGGAAAAAGGAGGCGACAGAGAACACGACCGTTTATTAGAGTCGAACCAGCCAAGTGGCTTTGTGTGTGTATGAGCACGCGTGCGTAACAGACAAAAATCAATAACAAAAGGGGATGAGTCATCGCTACACACGGGCCTTCATGCACGCACACTCGCGCGGGGCGGCTGTCAGTCCACTACACATCTCTTGACTTATAATTTACTTACTGAACGCATACCCGTTGCTCTTCAAGGTGTTTCCCGGGTAAATGATTGATTGTAACGCAATGTGCGTTTTAAAACTGTTAAGGATTCGGCATCTCAAGATTACAATTTTTGTTTTTCTTTATCACTTGTGTTTGTGCACACCAACTTTGAAATTTATATCTCCCTCCCCTTCCTATTGGCCCATTCATCTTTGAATTACACTCAAGGCCGCCCTTGACATTTATAAGGGGAGCATTTGAATGTGTGCAAGGCCTTTGGTCAAGACAGCAATCTGCTTTTTTGTTTGGAGACTCATTCGTGTTTTGTCAATCTACTAATACAATGAAGGTCGCTGTCATGCCAAACAAAGGGATTTGATAATCTGCACTCGGGATTCGCATCTGTGTACGGTAAACGGTAGCAGAAATCACTTGTGCAAAGACACACATTGTGCCCAGTTGCTATTCAACGAACCAGTTCTTCATTATTCTATTTTTTTAAGGATAACTTTTGAGCCAAATTAATTGGTATTTCGCACACAGTAGTCGTGTCTTTGTTCAAATTTGTGTTAATTCGCCTTTGACGTTTTCATATCTCTTTGAAGCATTCAGGAGATTTGTTCAGGCATTCTAGCAGTCATCTTGTGTCAACATAGGGCTGCTTGTAGTCCGTTAATCTGCCCCTTAATGCTACTCTTACGCACACAGACATGTCAGTCCCAACGAAATGGTCCAAGGTTCACTAAGAACTGGTTTATCTGCTTCCGCACGCTTGACAATTCACATAAAGTGAGCTTAATAAAAGGGTATCTGAGATGGCAAAATAAGGAAAAACGACTAGTGCTAGTTGTACTTTAACTGTAGATTTCGTCACCTAGAACGTATTGCATAAACATGGCATAGATGTTAGCGTTCCATTACGAAATAAGCTACAGTGGAAAGAAGACAATTCGTGATTGCACAATTTAGTGGTTAGCTCTTCTTGCAAAACGCTGTCAGTGGCATATTACCATGAATTTATATAAAAAAGTGCTTTAACTAGCTTATTGAGACCTTTGCGAATATCGCTCTGATGAAGTGCTTCTCTCAAATGCTTTTTAAGCAGAATCAAGCTGCTCGGAAACAATAAAAATAAACTCTTTTTACTTGTACATTGAATGAATTAGCCATCTTTATGCCCGAAGAAGCTGGACGAAGAAACATCTTCAAATCTAAGCACCCCTCTAATAACTGCACTTCCTTTATCAATTTATGTAGAGCCTCAAATGTACTGGTAACTTGCCTCATTAACCTTCCGTTTGTACAAATTTGTCTGCAACAAAATTGCTACTTTACAGTTACTACAAATTTTATTTAATCGACTGTCAAATGCACGTTGGTATAATCAAACAATAGGCAATTTGTCCGGTAATTGACAAAGACCGTGTGCCTGTACAATCAGACAATCAAGATGACACCAAGCATCGAGTTGTAGTGACCAGAGGATTTAGCACTACCTTACAACCCTCTAGTTAACAGCCCGTGGCTACCCGAGGATAGGAAAAAGGAGGCGACAGAGAACACGACCGTTTGTTAGAGTCGAACCAGCCAAGTGCCTTTGTGTGTGTATGAGCACGCGTGCGTAACAGACGAATGCTGACAAAAATCAATAACAAAAGGGGATGAGTCATCGCTACACACGGGCC
>UXSR01000461.1:0-32168 GCA_900604375.1 Mesocestoides corti
CGTGTGTTTAGTAAAATTTACTTGTGAACTGGAGCAGTTACGTCGCTATCCACCTCCTCCTCGAACGAAGCCTTCGGAAATGTGGGATTTCGTTCGTTGTAGTCGTGTCTTGCCCATCGTATCCCTCAGCTACTAAAATTTTTGCCTTCTACTCTTGTCGACGAATGCAGTAATTCGAAATAGGACTGGATCGATGTTAGTATATCGTGAAATCACTTAAGTATTACAAGCCGATTTCAGCTGTAACGTATGGCAAATAAGGACGTTTATAGGTTGTGCAGATGTCCACAACTCACGGCATTTCGAAATATTTTCCAATACCTTTATGTCGCGATTTCACCAAACGTTTTTGTAATCGGTTGTCATCACGCGTTCGGCAGAAAAACCATCATGTCCGCGCCTTGGCGTTTTCCGCCTCTCAGGTTTTACACAGAGCGTCCTTCTGCTACAGAGGGTAAATGCATGATTTCACTAAAACGCGTTCTACACAGATCTTAGAGATCTATGTGTAAAGTAGATATCTTATCGATCACAAGTTCATGTGGATATGCTACTTAATCAACAGTGGTGGTACACTTATTTACCAATTTACTAAGCTCTTTATATCCTCTGCTCAAACTTTAGAAGTACATAATGATTCTTTTCTGTTTTAGCCGAGGACATTCACCGGTTGGGTGTTCGTGATGTGGACGATGACACGGAATCCGACATCTAGATTATGTTATGCCTACTAACTCATGATAATTACATTTTTAACTGTTGTTTGATTGCGTCAGCATTCACCACAACCCACAGTTTACTGTAATTATGTTAACTCAAGTCAAATTGTTGACTTACAACTTAAAGCACTTGCTTAGTGCTAACGTCCAGTTTCTCTTTTATCATTTTATAAATACATCGACAACGTCATTCGGGTATATTCATGCAGTTTTGTGATGTAGTTTAATTGTTATTTATGGTATTAGACCGTGGATTTGATGGCTACTTTCTTGATTACTCTAACTTATGGGTTTGGCATACTTGGAATTGTGCGCACAACACGCTTGCTGTATGTAGCTCTTCATGGTTAAATATGGATTTCCGGATGCGGTTGAAACCTTTCTAACGAAATGTAAAATTTATTTTTTTTATGAGACACTAAGGCTCTTACTTGGGTACTAATTCGTCATTGGAAGGGACTTGGCTGTCAAATGGCGGTAAAACTTGGGCAAGGGGAGGATTCGAGTTTTAAGTAGATCGGATGCTTCTCTAACTTGGATCATATTTTTCACAGTATAATTTGTTTCTTTAAATGGGAGCTTGCATTTTAACCAGAAGTCCATATAAGGTAAAATGTGAGCAAAATGACCAAATAAGCATTTATGAATTTTTCCTGTTCTCTTATTTACCTTTAATGCCTAAATTTATTTCAACATCATATAGAAATAACATCAAGAAATTAAATGCTTATGTCCTATCGACAAAAGTTCACATTTTTTTCCAAAAGTGCGTTCAGGTCCACGCATACAAGGCAAAATTCGCAGTTGCTGAAATCTTCAACTTCTACTTGTATTTTTAAAAAATAACGTGATTTTTTTTAAATTCATGAATTATAAGACAAATGCCGTTTACAACTTACATGAAGGACCACGAAAAATAGCTCAATATACCATTTATTGATTCGGTTAGTTCCAAACATTGCGCACTAATGCTACGCCTAAGTGATATAGGTAAATAATTTCATTTCGGCCCTGTCAAGATTTCGCAGGGTTCCACAAATTTTTCCGGTTGAGCTAGCATGTTTTAAGATGTGGACATAAATATCGCGCCTAAGTTATTTACTGGCAAGCTCTCTGCGTCAAAGCATTATAGACTAGATGCGATTTGCACAATCAACAACAATGATCAATATTTAGTGTCCAAGTAAAGTAATGGTTTATCATTTCAACTTTGATTTAGAGTCAATATTTTAATTTATAAACATGGTTTTTTTGTTATGCAGCATGCATTCATTGTATATAATGTTGTCAACTTTTGAAAATCTAGAAATGAACACAGGACAGTATTTAACATTGGCCATGCTATTTGAGGTTGAATAAATCGAATGTTAGAAATCTTCAATTACCAAAGTCGGTTCAGTTGGACTTCATTTACAATTAATTGTTTCTTAGTCTTCCATCGATTAATTGACATTCATTGGCAATACAAAGCAACAAGCTTTGACAAAAGATAGTGGGTAATCATAATTCCTTTAATTTGCTAGCAAAAACTTTAAAGTTTAATTTTGTAACCTGGAAAATTGGTTCTAAATATATAAACCAAAATAAAACTACGTTCCCGAAACAAAAAATTATTAGGCTTTTGAACGTCGTAGGAAAGTTGTCAGTAGTGTAGTTTTCCAATAGAAGTCTTGTTCGCAGTAATCACTCTGACTCAAAATGCTGCTACGATTGTGTGCAAAATATCGATGCAAATTAAAATAATCAAAAAGATAAAAAAATAAGCAAACATCTGCAAATAAATAGCTTTTAGTACTAACTCTACCTCGGGAAGGTCGTCTTTGTTAAGTTGGAGTGCATTGATTTGTCAAATAACTAAAGTATTCGAAAAAGACGCGGAAAAGGCTGATGTCTTCGTTTCAATAGAATGTGTACTTAATACGAAAATTGAACACAAAAATATGACTCACAACCAGGATGACTTATCTTGTTTATTAGTTGAATATAAAGAACTGGAACGCATGTTTGTCAAATCTTTATACCATGCATTTAATAAAATTTGTAGTGGAAAACGCCTGTACAGGGATTTGATTCCCTCTAATTTGTTTAAGGGGGTGTATGTAAGAAAGAGCACGGAATCCCTTGTAGAATTCTATAATGACCTACGCATTCAGCTTATTGATGACGGTATGGTATGGACTTAACTATTTTAATTCCTCTAGGTCGAAAAATATTCCAAAATTTAACTGACATTAAAAAAGCAGTCGCCGACTGTCATTCATCTTTTGCTGAACAGAATGACTGTAGTAATTTGCTAACCTTGATTAAACTTTTAGAATTTAGTGTGTTGAAGGAAATGCTGATGAAAATCGAACTGGCCTTCTCTGAATACCGCGAACATGAACAAGAAAAGTTGGTTTTTTAAATATTAGTTGTATCGTTTTCAATGGTGACAGATGCATTTACTAAATATTTAGGCTAATCTTTGTTGTGTTGTCTTATTTTCCCACCCTCTTGGATGAAGTGCACATCTTCATTACTTTTAAGATGTCACCTCTTGTCTATTAGTTGGAAAGGCTGTGTGGGCATCTAGGTTACCAAATCAGCATATTTTTCTTATGCTTTCGTTGAGTCCAACATGAAATTAGTCTGTTTTTTCTGCAATACATAAGTGTAGATAATACTGATAGCATGCAGTAATCCACAAATTTGCCTTTGAAACTCAAAAATTATGCATTAAACCGGACATTTATCTTTTCTGTGCAAATACAAACGAATTGTGCAAAAAATGCTTAGCACGTTGTGCAACCTTGGTGTGACTTTTTCTGTTACTGAAGGGTCCATAAATGGAGGCATGATAAAATGCTACCAAACTTAGCAAGTCAGTAGCCAGTTGACTTAAATACATGCTTTGATAAGTGTTATTCTAATGCTACTGGAGGTGTAGCCAAATATGGCATGTCATTTCTTCGTTAATTGTGCTAATCCTGTCAAAGTCAGCTCAACTTTTAAACTTGAAACCTTTTGATCTTTCTTGAAATTCAAATTAACGACGCATGTAAGGTCAGCTGCCAGGGTTCAACCCAAGTAAAATTGAGATTCCTGAAATTTATGCAGTAATTAGTACTTTATCGTAACAGCACATAGATGAATTTTACACGAAGGCAACTTATCATCCACCAATATGATAAAACGTTTTGATGAGGAAAAATGCATTCAGAAATGTAAAACAGCAAACTGCTCAAAAGAACTTGCAAGGGTTCGCGAAGTCATTGTGTTCCGTTGCATTTGCCCTGCGTAAGAATATAAACCTCGCAACTTTTGGAATCTACAAGCGTATCTGTGACGTGCTAATGACCTAATTTGTCTGTATAACACAGGTCTATATCTGTCACAGCTGCATGGGTATTGCAAATAGGTTGTGCATAAATATAGCTAGTTAAAATATCAGACGTAATTATGAGGCTACTAAAATGAATTGCGTCAGGAAACAAGTGCCTTATTCTCTGATATTCAAATCTGCACTTTTGTTTGCTAAATATCCCTTTAAGTACCCACGTCATGTCCTTTCTTCATCACAATTAATCATTTCTAGGCGCACCTAATGAAACTCAAACACAGCCATATTTGTGAAATATTATTTTGGACCTCAATTCTAGTTGGTGCTTTAAATTGTCCGCTTAGGATACCTGAGCTTAAATTCTACACGGCCTTGAGTCAAATGAAATTCTCCGATTAATAATATCAGTTTTTTGTCTAATTGGTCGTTCTGATTTAATGCAACTAAGATTACAGAGTCACCCAAACTTCTGTTCACGCAGGATAGAATCTTTTCCCTAGCCTGTGGCTACGTGCAATAAATGCCGTAAGTAATATATTAAACTATTTAAAGCTGTGTTGCACGATTTAGTGAGCTTGGCATGTATTGCTGATGGCTCTTGAAAAGGAATTACATATTAACGAGTAGGATGATTGCGCTAATGACATTTCGTGTGAGCAAATTGCTATGTTTGAGTCAGCCAGTGGATTCGAGATCCTTACTTTTTCCAGTTTTGACGTTTTCACCCACTAGAGTATTTTGTTCTTTTCTTTGTCAACTTAGAATGGAGGAATTAGCTAAATTGGAATCAACCTTGTGGCAGGAATGTTCAATTTTGGCGGAAAAGATCAGCGTACTGGAGCACTCCTCTCCACAGCAGCTGCCTCAGGGAGTTATTCGACCCTGCCATCCACCAGTCAAGTTGGCTTTGGCAGATAGCGTCCTACCCGAGGTTGCTGCCTTTCAGGTAATTTCTCGACTTCTACATTTGCCCCCTATGCGCTCCAACGTATTCCATTATTTCCAACTACGCGTGCTTCCAGGAATATCTAACAAACAGCGGTGGTCGCACCGGTGGATGGAAGGACTTCAGCCACCAGACCTTCCTCAAAATTCGTCGACGATATGTCCGGCAAAATTCTACCACTTCAGACGAGAAATCAGATAACACGGTTTCTGAGGATGTGAGGGAACAATTTTACCACGAGGTCATGTCGACTCTAGGCCTCAAGTCGATAGGGGTGGTGGCCAGTCACGAGGAATGGTTTACAAAACTTGCCCAATTGGAGGCAGCTAGTAAACGCGCCCTGAGAGATCGTAGATTACGACAGGTACTGTGATATTCTTGTGTTACCTCTACCAACCTGCCACTTAAATCATTTCTAAGTAGTCTGTCTATTTTGCATTAGGCAGAGACACAGTCAGCGAGGCGGTCGTCTTGTGGAGGAGATGCTTCGCCCAAACCACGGCTTAAGTCAGCTCCACCAACCAATCGACAGCAGCAACGAGCCTTGTTGGATGCCTGGCGAGAGGCGAGAGAGCGCGAGGCGGCGCATAAATTGGAAGAAGAGCGTAGAGCCAAAGACGAAGAGCAGCGCCTCGTGGCGAGGCGAAGGAGCAAGCGCAATGTTAGGTTCTTTGACTGTATTGAGTTAGTTATTAGGCACCCCTCCCCTTCCTCAGCCGCATCTTTTCTTCTGCGCAGGAGGCATTGAAGGCCAAGCTGGCGCGTTTTCGTCAGAAGCGAGAACAGGCTATGTCTTCAGCAAGACTGGCTCAAAACGAGACATTTTGCTACGATTTCCAACAGGCTACAAAGCCCTGTCTTTCGCAGGTGGATAAGGACAGAATTCGTGAAAGGGTAGTTACCGTCTTCCTCGGAGTTAAACAGCAAGAAATGCACATATTCCTTGATAATGCGACCATCACAAAGCGAACAATAAGTTTATTATGGGGATTTAACTAGCAATGATTATTTATCTGAGTGCTGGTGTGCGTAAATAACGTTATTTTTTGAAGAAAAATGGACAGATTGGTGGTAAATAGCTAAGTTTATCAATTTTGCGGAAAATCACCTCTACAATTGGAGATCGCCACGTGATGCAGATTTGTTAAGTTAAAACAGGGCAATTTGTTCTATCTAGACAAATCACTTGCTGCAAGTAAAAATGGAACGCAAAGCCGCAAAATCGCGAGCCCAGGAGGAACAGGAGATGCGCATCACTCGCACAACTTCCATGGTGAGCTTTTTTTCCCCTTATTTTATTAGTTGATCATTTAACCAACTGCCAGCCAATCAGTGACCAGCTCGCAGACACCACTGGCACGATTCGACCACGTCATTTGCCAACTTAGCTCCTGCGGCTGGTATCATGTTGAAAGGGCAGTTAGGCAAGACTTAAGTAGTAAATGCGCCGAGCGAAAATACATGAAATTGTGTGGGTTGATAGAGACGGTTGTTTTAGCGTCATTTTCGCATTTGGTTTGTGCGCGTTATCGACAATCTTGCTCAGGAAGCGAGAGCGAAGACCACGCCATTGAGCGTCTGGCGTCTTAACCCGCATTTAATGTCTGCGTGTTTCAAACCTGTGGGCTTCGTGCGTGCAATTTATCTAACTGCAACACGCGTAGCACGCCTTTCACAAGGTGCTTAATGAAACTTGATTCAAATATGGCACAATTCCCAAGCAGTGGTAATTTCTATCTCCCACAGTTAGCGGTTCAAGTGGAACGCGATCCACACCGAGCCACTGGTCCTACGGAAATTTGGAAGATTCGAATTCAAGCATTGGAGGACGAAAAGAAGAAACCATCATCGAAGCCGATCGTAGCCGCGGTGGCTTCAAATAGACGCCAGAGGGCTATTCCGGAGTGGAGAAGGCGAGTTTCTCTAGTCTGACAGAGACTACTTAAATCCCAGGTGAGTAGGCCGGTGCGACGAGATTTCGCACCATTTCTAATTCATCACACCGTTGAAATCTGCCTTTCCGGCTTCCTCAAATTACCTTCTAGGGACTAGGTCAAACCGACTTAGCTCAACAGCCCTAATCACATGTTGAATTAACAAGCCTCGGGTCAACTGTTTTCGTGATGATCAGGTCAATTAAAGCAGAACACCGAGGGGTCTTCCATAGGCGAAAAAAGTTGATCGAATTTATCTGCTTTAATAGCACAATTTGTTTCCTTTTATTTCAGGTTTCATTCGCCTAGCGTCGACCTCTCTCAGAATATGAAATTACTGATTTTTGACTTAAATTGCAATACATCCTCTCCCTGCATAACCTGACCACCAGGCCACAAGGCAGGCCCATGTTGATTTCATCTTACCAAACTGCCTTAAGTGCTTTCACCTCACCTCTACAAAATCATTGTCTGTATATGGAGCTTCCTTCAAATGCCTTTCACCGCTACCAGAGCGTAGCGTAATTAAAATGCATAAGAGACTTGTCGGTGTTTATGTTAGTAATTAAGACAGTTTTCATACGCGGTGCCGGTAATTGCATTCTTTGGCGTCTCTTAACACGCTAGGGCGGAAAAGCGTGGAACCCACTTTCGTCGTTTCATGTCACAATATTTATGCGCTTTTTTTTATTTTGTGGTACCTTTGGTACCTATTGACGCAGATACCTTTGTGTTGTCACCTCAAAGTCGCGATGTTAGGCAGCCGCAATTTGTTTAAACTCAGCGCGCACGCGTCCTACTCTAGGTCACGTGGCCGTCTCGACTGCAGCCGGAAAAACGAGACAATACTTTCCAGGGCTTTAGGGTAAATTCGTTTAATTCATGCTTAGTTGGTGACAACATCGCTCGGAAGTCAGGATTCCAAACGCGTGTTATCGATTTACCACTGATTCCGGCATCATGTCATGTCAGGACAGCGATCTGCGTGGAGATGCCTTGAATCTTTTACATCTTTAAAACCACGATAAAAACAAGATTTTGGCAAAAACGTTATGCTCCACAGCAAAAAACGAGTGCCTGAATATCGGCCCGGGTGTAGAAACGTAATTTTTGCCAAACTACCTCCACGATGGGCAGTGCTGCTTACCAAATCTAAAAAACCGGCGTCTCCGTCAAAATCATGCGGATTTTGGCATGCATTATGGGCCAAAACAGGTCATCGCTGTAAGTGGTTTAAAGTGAGTAATAGCAGGGCTCCAGGACTAATTACGTAATCACCACCTACACAAGTGGAATCTCATTCGAGGTTGCGCTAACTTTAGGTGGCACAAGGAATGAGTCGATATTTCAGTGATCTGAGAACTCAAGCTCATTTTGCTTGTGGCACACGCAAATGACTAGTTCAACACAGACAACGGCAGATCCAACCACCACAGTGCTGCAAGCAACAACAAGCATTCAAGGTCTTCTTGTGCGAAGATTGATGAGGTCATCTATACGTTGAATGCTGCTAGATCGATAAACCCATGACCGCTCTAGCTGCACAAACAATCCAATCACCTCAACAACAAACAAACCCAAGTAGATAATACATAGAAAGCATGTGATGTGTGATGTATTCACTCGTGTCTTAACTAGAACGCGTTGTACGCCACCTCCTGGATAGAATGGTGATGAAGCAGCTGATGCATGCTAATACCGGAGGCGAGCGGAGACCAGAGAAACAACAAGGGGCCGTGGAGGAGGGGCGAGGGGTCAGAATAGCGGGATTCGTGTTTTTCTTGGATGCCAAGACCTTGACTGCGTCATGTGGATCGAACACGCAGACTAGGGGTTGAGTGTTGGAGGGAAGACGGACAGGACCATTGAAGAGGGAGGCACAAGAGCACTTCTACGCAGAATAGGGACGGTGAGCTGCAAAACCGCCACGTATTGGGGGGATTCATGTACAGGAGTGGAGAGCAGGAAGGAAGGCAGGCAGGCACGGGGGTGGGGTGCGGTGGGGTGAGGGGCTTCACTGGGACGTGTAGACTTTGCAGACGGCGTCGGCACCCCCACTGGCAGCGAATGGCAGCGTGGGGTGCATGGCCACGGCGTGGACGGACTCATTGTTCTTCACTCGGTGACAGGTCATCTCCTGAACGCATGTTCGCGTCTCGAGGTCCCACAGACGGATAGAGCAATCGTGACCTGGAAAGATGTCAATTTCGCGGTTGACGCATGATAACATATCCCAAATTCCATAAAAGTTAGCGCCCCATATGTACGGAAATATTTAAAGGAGTTTATTAGTGATACAAAACAAAATTAACCATTCCCAATGCTAGAGGCCTATATGGCCAATAGGTATTGTGGAACACCTATTAACTGATGCTAACGAATCCCAAGTGCAGCGAATGCATTCGCCTCCTGGAGTAAAATCGGATTTTCGAACCCAAAAGCTCGATAACGGATAGCATTAAGACCATAAATCCAGCTGTTTCTGAGATAAATTGATCATAGAGGATAACCCACTACCAATTGGAGGAGCCCAGAGCCCACAAACCACCACAGTTAGCACAGCTTCGATTTCCCCACTGCGACTCCAGCGACTATCTACGACGCTTGGTTTCACCTATCAAAACAGCAGAACCCCGAGATTAGGCCTTCACGAGTGTCCTCACCAACGCAGAGAAGCGGTCATGTTTCGCAACGCAGTCCCCCAAATAAAGACATCCAAGTGAATCACCGTCACCTCTCGCGCTTCCTTCTTGCCAGCCTCTTCTACACGCGCACCCAATTTAGCATCAGCGCGCACGCGCACGCGCACACATCTCGCAATCACACCAAGTTGGCTGACAGCCAGGAGAGAGCGCGAGAGATAGAGCCCGGATGACACACACACACGCAATGCCACTGCCGCCTACGACACGGCACACAAACACACTGCCGTGTTGTGGCACACAACGGGCCAGCGCACTCGTTGGCATATTCTGTTCACGTTGACGCCTGCCGGGGCCGCTACAGGCAAGGCGTGTCAACTGATATCCCTGCAACAGCGAAATAGGATCAGAAAACGAAAAACGATCGAGCGGTCTCAGAGACGGTAGGTGTACACCTTAGCGCTATTTTTAGAAAGTCAAGCACACATCTGCGCCTAAATTACGTAAGAATCCAGCTTCAACTAAAGTGCAGAGGGCTGCGAAAGCAACCAATGAGGAGGAGGAGGCCTTACTTCCAGTGAGGACGTAAAGATCGTGGGGGTCGACGGTGAGACAGGTGACGGCGTCCAGGTGGGTGACGGTGCTGCCGACACAGCAATTGCTCGACTCGGTGCCGCCGCTACCGCCTTGTCTGGTGATGTCGTAGAACCGAATAACACGATCCTCGTGTCCTGTGATGGCGAGCGAGAACGTCTGGTACACGGTTATGTCGTGGATGCCCCTGGGACCCCAACCAGACGCTGGATGGGTGACTGCGTCTAAAGGCAAAAAAACAAACGCCACTTTTCAATCTGCACACGTCAGTCGAATGGGAGGAGGTGGAGAGGTCGACGCACTGATATCGCCGTTGTCTGGCCGCATGAAGGGGTCGGCGTCGGCGAAATCGGTGTCGTTGGTGACGCCGGAGAATTCCGATGGAGGAGCCACTTTGTTGACCACCTTGCCGGTCTCCACGTCGACGAGGGCGAGCCAACCCGTGGTGGTCCCCACGAGGCACTGGGTGGCGTTCGAGGGGTCCGGCCGGTTGCTGAAGTACGTCACGCTCGTTGGTCGACCGATTGGGGCTTCACCAGCTACACAATGCAGACAGATGGAGGGGTTTAAAGTTAAGCTAATTTGACGTGTCGAGTTCGCTCCTGGTTCATTCGTATCAGCTTAGCTTAACCGGGCCAAACCAAGGCTGTTCTCAGCTAAACGGTCAGACGCAATAACTTCTGTTGCAAAAGTGCGGCCAATCGTGGTAAACTGGAGCAAGGGACTTGCACAAAATTGGGTCTCCGCGCATATGCTAAATGTGTTCAAGCGCAGCAAAATCACCAGCAGCCCTTTCACAATTAAAAAATGCCGAATTCCAAACACCTGATTTGGCAAATTGCCTTAAACGCATGCTAGCTGGATTCAAGTCGAAAGGTCTCAATTTTTTTGCACTAATTAGCCTTACTAGAACGCAAAAATGGAATTGTCTGATACCTATACGAGGGCCCTGGTGTTTACAGATTACAAGCAGTCTAAGGGTTCCGCGTGGATTTTTAATGTGATTTGGAAGATAATAAGTCACCTAACTGATTTGTGCGAAAACGTTCAACTGCTTGGCTTCAAAAAGAGATCCTTCCATGCTGGTAGCTCTAAAATTCACTGAGTTCTTAATTACATGTGTGATTGAAAAGCTGTGATTCTTCAAGTAAACGCACGTACTTTACATCGTTCGTCAAAAAAACTGATTTTGTTTCGTGATTTCGAATCGCCGCTGACGCTTGCCCTCAACTCAGGCTTAAAAGCAGTCGGTAGCGCACTTGCACCACTACGGAATAAATCAGAGCTCACAGAAATCAAGCGGAGACGACAGGCAAAAGAAATGGCGCTCACCAGAGGGCGTAATGAGCTCGTTGAGAAAGACGGTGCGAGACGGAACGATGGGCTCCACGGGGAGCGGCTGCCCAGCGTCCTTGTCGGGAAGGACGTCCGATTGGAGGGGCCAGAAGGTGAGCGCAGTGGCGGTGTCCACAGATGCCAAGAGGGGAAGACTGGGGTGCACCGAGATGGACCAGACAGCGTCGCCCGAGGAATCCGGACCTAGAAGCGAGGAGGAAGCGCAAACCCATCAGGTTTAAGCACGCCCAGATCTTGGCTCGCACAAAATTAATGGGCAACTTAATAGAGACATGTACAGTAAGCATTACCTAATTCCAAGTGTCATCGAGCATAACACAATAACACACAGCATGACTGTTCATTGCGAGTCAACATGGGCATGTGATATGCTAATTAAGACACGCATTGCATGTAAGAGGCATGACAGCGCAATATGCAAACGATCACGGATTGCAATTGTTTACTGTTTCCACAAGACAAACACGACTGCCAAGAGGAGTTAGTTATGTGGCGTCAAATTAAGCACTAAAGAATCTGTGCGCGACTCACGTTTGAGCACAGGGCCACGTTCGTTGACGGACTGTGAGAGGGAGTAGAGATCGATGAGGCCAGTGAAGGGGTCGGAGGAGGGCAGGCGCCAGCCGCGAATGACTCCGTCTAGATCCGACGAGTACACGGAGCTTGCACACTGACCCACTGCGGGCACGGACACGGACAACACTGGACCTCTGTGACCCCGGTAGATGTGTACCGCATCGAGGTCCGCGCCCAAACCGCTGCCTGCAGAAGCCGAGGCTTGATTGCCGTTCTTGGTGTTGTTGGCATTCTGGAATGGACGGCGAAGGAGCTAGTGAAGTTGTAGTACCAAATTTTCGATTTCTCCCTCAGCACGAGTACCTACCACTTTCTCCTGATTAGGCCTCTTACGGAATTGTGGGAAATCGTAGAGGCGCAACGACAAATACGAGTAAACGTGATAAATTGGCTTCAGCTTTAAAAGATGAAATATCAAATGCGCGACATCAGGAACCAGGCATCTTCAAATGGCAGGGCAATGTGGTCAAAAGAACCTTGACAGCATTGCCTAACTACAAAAGTTAGACGGCCCAATAACTCTGAAATAACTCGGTGACAATGACAAACTATCAAGCAGAATCAGGGTGTCTAACGTTCACGCGGCGCCATACGAAAGTGTGGGGGGCAATAAGTTAATTTGTAACAAGAACAAACCATGATTGATTCCACTTTAACAGTGCGTGAATGTTGAATGAATAGTTTGACGTGGAAGGTAAGTCAGCATGAATTACCGGTTTCGGAGACCCGGGACGACGCAAAGTCCACAACATGACTAATCCGTCTTCGCCCCCAGAGAAGAGATACGGCTCGCTGGGATGAAAGGCGATGGAGCGGACCGCGTCGAAGTGGCCTTTTAGGACGTATTTCTTCGTCCAGGGGCGTCGAGCCCCGCCTGGAGTGACTGCTGATGAAGCCTGCTTCTGACTAAAACTCGTCTCGTTGAGCAAGCCACCGACGGGTTCGCACTGATCAGCGTCTACAGCAAGAGAAATTGACATTAAGGCAAACCAGTTAGGCAGGTACAGCGACAATGGTTTGCTATCAATAGATTTTGACTTATTAATTCACAAAGAAGTAGAAGTGCTTGAACATACCTGTGCCATTTTCGGATTCATTTGCAACGGTAAGACTAGCAAGATCACCGAGCCCTGAGCTTGCAGAACCACCTCCTGGATCACTCTGATTGGTTGAATTGAAGGGCATTAAATTGGAGCCGCCAAGAGCACCAGTAGATTCGCCGTCAACGACCTGGTTCGGAGTCTGGGCGCCAGGGGGCCAGACGGTATCGCCTAGTTTTGGAACCCCGTCAGATTCCGCGCATTCTTTTTCCGAAAGAGTATTCAAAAATTCCTAGATTAAATAGCATGTGTCAATTTGCAAGCCATGATACAGATTAATGCCTCTAGATTAGAACTGAGATGGTTATAAAAAAAACGTGACGTCGCATACCACTAAGTTGTTGTCAACACCGGCCTTGCGTCCAAATCTCTTCGGTTGCCCGGTACGGGAGTCGAAGGCTGACAATAGTGACGAAATTGCCTGCAGTACGAAAACGATAAGCTAAGACCTAGATATATTTGAGAAAAATTGCGCTGAGGATCTTTAATACTTTCATCATAGAACAACTTAAAATGTAAGTATGGCACAATAAAATTCACTTAGATAACCAACAAAATTGGTGACAAACGCTGAGCTGTGGAAATATAAGAGTGGTTTGACTTACACTAGGAACAGGTTTGTCGTCATTCCATGGTGCTTCTGCATCTGTAGAAGCCGTCTTTTCCTCGGATTTGGTGGCGTTGTCCAGAAAGTCAAATGTGCGGAGCACAGCCTCCTCTGTCTCAGGCAAGCTCGGTGAGTTGCGACTTGGTGAGCTGCACATATATTAAAAAGGCATTCCTAATACGAAAAAGCGACTTAAAATTGGCAGGTCGATCAGCAACGCACCTTTTCTTTAAACCATTCGTTGCATTTGATTCTAAGAGATCCCCATTGGTTGCACAAAGCAACTGACGGACGCGGCTCTGACGAATAGCGAGCACGGAATCCGTGTACCCAACTTCTTGAAGAAAACTGATCAAAAAACAATAGTTCAATGCACGACTTTGTTGAAGTAGTACACCAGGAAAATATCTGGTGTTCCATTAAAATTTTAAAAGTATTAAATGCATGAAATATTCGAAAACATCACTTACTGTTTTAGTTTTAGGCGACTTTCACGCCACCTAGCATTGCTCTGTAGGGCTTGTTCAGTAAAGCGTGCCAATTGCCGACCGGGATCCATTATGTTTTTATAATCCCTTAAGTTTTCAACGGAGCTGTCAGGACCAGGTTTCGAGTTTTCATCAACTGATTTATCATTGCTAGACTCCACGGATGCTTTCAATTGATGATAGCGAGCGCGCTCCTGTTTAAGTGCATGTTCAAGCATCTTAATACGTCGAACTAAATCCTGCTTAATATTTTCCTGACCACGACGTTCACCTTGCAAAAACGCTATTCTTGCCTAGAAGCATAAGAAGGTTATAGGGGTTTCCTTCTTACTTGAAGTTCGGCGCGTTCCATCTCCCATTGAGATCGCTGTAGCTCTAGACGAGTCCATTCTGATTGAATAAAATGCAGGACGCTCTCGATACTGTACTGTGCATGATTGTCCTTCTGCTCACCACTGGTGTTGATTTCCCCCCGGTCGTAACCACCTATACCTTGCGAAACGTAAACACCAGCTTCCTCCATTCCGTTCGTTCTTAGCGGTGATGAAAACCCGCCATGTTGAAAAGTAATTGACAATTTTAAACAAGAGTCAAGAATACTAAGCAAGAATTTAAGTTCTCTATTTATCTATAAGATATAGACCTTAGTATTTTTATAAAGGAATTAAAAATTATTAGTAGTTAAGTCTACCTTTTGGTGATAACGTTCAAATTTTTACTGATTACTTGATAAATCACTGTCAAATGGCTCTCAAATTTCAATACCCTCTTTAATGGCCTAAAACATGGGCTTAATTGCCATAACAGTAAAATTTTTACGTAATCTGCATGGCTTATGTCCATAATATCATAGAGGATAATGTTCCAAGCTGTTTACTAAAGACGTTCTCATGATTCAGCCAAATATCATTCTCATGAGTTTTCAGAGTGTATGCAAATCGAAGTTCAGTAATAAAACAAATGTAAATCTGTATTTCAAGAGAGAGCAGAAGTTTTCTTTAGACTAATGGCCAGTTTCTGGTTGCTGAATCTTTTAAAATTCTTAGTGTCTGAAAAGTCTCATTATGTCCATTAAAAACCTAATAAATTGCTATATACCACTAAAGAAGCCTTAAGTTTCATTCACTCATCATTGCTGTCTTCAACAATTCAAAACTTTTATTCATTTAAACGGTAACCGGTAAAGCTGTAGCAATCTATAACACTTACAATAATTTGTTTTTTCTGTATGGTCCAGAATAGCAAGTTTCGACTTTATTCGTAGCCATTAATGCCATTGAGGCAATGCAGGTTAGGTGCATTCCTGATACCATTGATCAAGGCATGAATCATGTCGAAAGGTTTTAAATGGTCACGAGAAATAAGTAATAAGCAGAATTTATTGGAGCATAAAATAATCCCGGGAAAAATGACTCTATAATTAGAACGTATTTAAAATGAGGCGGTTGTCATTAAAAGAACTCAAAGCGGTAATTACTAATAGTACAAAATCGTTTCGACAGTTTTGTGCTTGAAGAGGTTATGCACATGGTAACATGTCAACGTATTGCCTCTTAATTAACATTTTCTTAATAGGGATCCTTTAACTTAACACATACCCAAGGAAAGTGTATACTCAACTGCACATATTATGTCTACAAACCAGCACCATTTCGATGGTAAAGAAATGTAGATGACGATACGTAGTACGATAATAAATGCATTGCAGGAAATACTGTAGTGGATTGTCAACAATTTCGTGTGAGCGAAGCTTGCCTACAGGATTATTGATTACAATGACTCATCTCTACTTTTATTGGTTGCTATTATCCTTTGATTGTGGTGTACGAGCGCTGACCCACACAAGACGACACTTGGCTGGCTCCGCGCTTATAATCAGTCGTGTCAACTGTCTCCTGTCCTGCATTTTTTCTTGCCAAATTATGATAACCAAGAAACTACAATACCTATATGCTTTTTATGCATTTAAATCACAGCATTTATGATGATATTCTGGACTGGTTGACCTACAAAACTATTTTTAAACAGACGGCCAAGTGTTGCAAAATTGCATCACTTCAATTTCTTTCGTCGAACATTGTTTTCATTTATCAAATGTCAATTCTTTAAAATACTGGTTTGAATCAATAAAAAACCCTACGTTAAATATAGAGTTCCTAGAATGCTGTTAATTTGTACGTCCAACCACACGCTACAACACGTCGGATGGCTCGTTTTACATCTTCTCCGTAGCCTCCAGTTTAATATTACTGCAAATACCGGATGTAAAGATGTGAAAACAAAGATCTACACAATTTCAGTGAAAACAGAATCTGTTGTGACGTGATTATACTTCCATTCTGAGGTACTTAAAGGCTTCGTGAAAGTATTGACGACCGTTTACGGAAATGGTTGATAAGTACGCTCTCCTTGAAGGCTTTTTGGAAATCTCTGATGGTGCTCACATGAGAGTTAAACGCGTGATGAAGCGTGATGAATTGCGCTTTTGTGTTACTGTCTTTCTGCTTATGATTCTGTGTCCACCTGGGTTTAGTGCATTGCTTCACTGGGTGCTCCAAACTGACGCACCGATTTTGGTTGACTGATATGCTGATTAAAAGGTTTCCTGATTTGTACGCGATGCACCACTGGGCCTACACAAGAGGGACAAGTTTACGAGTTTGAAGCTAATTTCACAGTCTAGTCGATCATAATTTTTAAGAATGCTTTTTCTCACCACTATTAATGTCACTAACATCATGTAATTTAGGGTCTAAATTTTAACTAATTTTATTGTTTTAGAAGCCAGGGATGAGGCTCTGCATTGTTAGCCTACAAATGCATCATAGTAATGAAATGTGATCACCTAAAATATAGTCAATTAAGGCCTTGTGGTTATATTTTGACAAATTATCTTAAGCTAAGCTGTGCCATATTTCGTTATTTCTTGATATTCCTTCACATCACATAATTCACCGAGGTTATGAGAAACACAATGCTACCACGACGCTGCATTTATCCTGCTACAACACAGGCGCCACTAACGTTGTCGTTTTTAAATATGAACTGAATTTAAACACTTAATTCACTTAATATCTCACGCAATTCGTCAAGATTCCTAATTTTCGATTAAAAAAATCCGTCTATGTACAAAATTAAGTGACAGGAAATTCCGCACAAATCCATGACATTACGTGTTAATTGAAGTTAAACTAAAATGGGATGCTGCCATAGGTATTTCAACTTGGCCAAATATTTTTTTTTCAATTTACCACGAATTAAATAGAGTAAATTTGTACACCATTGAAATGGTGCTTTCATTTTTGGATAAGCATTGTGCAGCCTGTAATAACTGGCCGTTCAAACGAACAAAAGTCTTCTTTTGCTTCCATGTTCATGCTTATTTTGAAAGCTTCTGGAGTTCGCTACGCCAAAAATCACCTTCAAAAGACGATTTACACGGTGTTTTGATCTACATTTTGATACGGTTTCCGGCACGCAAATACAAAACCCCGATTACGGATTACCCGAATCCCTCCGAAGCATGCTATCAACCATATACAAGATATGACCTTGGGTTTGAATGCGCCGGCTTACAGAGGCTATTGACGGCCTTGAGTGCAGGTAGGAGTAAAAGTACACTCAAGGTTAAAAAGGCCAATTGCGGGAGGGAGGGTAAAGTCCGATAAAAGTACACAGGTTGATGTGCATGATAATGAGAATACAAAAGTGGAAAAATCTTGACAGCTTTAGTTTTGGGTATCCTTCAAAATTCAAAAATTGCAATTGCTGAATTAATTTTAACCTTTGGATCTCCTACTTTGACTGGGAATTTGACCAGAAACAGGAGTAAATATCCTGTTGTGAACTGAGTTTATGCACACTCCTTAATCCGGTCGCTCCGCCTCCGACACAGGGTTTCCCTTTTCGCAGCATGTCGCCAGCCGCGCGGATCCTCAACTCCCCCTTCATTCACACGAATATCTACCTTGGATTATCCTCACATCTAGGTCTTGATGTTAGCGCATGTATGACTCACACATCCGAGGTATAAATACACACGCTCAAACCCCACACACGCGACACAACGACACCAACGTGGATGAGCTCTTAAGTAAGCGGTTGTGTCCACGTCCTCTCTGGTCTTTTTCTTCTTAGCGGGCATCAGGGAGGCGTAATCGGACCAGGGTTAATTCCGTGGCCCCGGCGTGGTTCAAGACCACATGCTGGGGCCCACAACAAATCTTTTCAGTACTGTTCAGCTTTCATCACTGACAACAAATAAGCCATCTCTTCTGTTATTGCATTTTCCGTTATCGGGCACATTTGTCGATAGCCCCTACTTATTTATTTGAGCTGTGGGTTTGTTTAAACCTTGCGAAAATTGATATCCGTCTTGGATGGGCAGTAAGTGTGGTAAGCCACAGATCTTTGGACACCATGATCACTGCCTCAGCGGCGCCAGATTTGTTGATTTAAAATTTTTTTACACTTTCCCTTTCCACTACAAGGGTTCGGCAAGTGTTCGAGGCAAAAATGCTATATACTGTTTGCATGCACTTAAATTACGTGACATACAGTCAAAAGCCTGGTTCGGAGGTTAGGAAAGTCACGTGGTTTGGGGAGGAGTAAGCCAATGAGATAGTGGCGGTTTATATGAATGGGAAAACAGTGGTGTGCCAGAACGCAGCAATTACGCAACAAGTATGGGGAATAGCTTACATTGAAAGTAGGAACCTTTTTGCAAATTACTACTTTTTCATCAGTGTGCCTGAAAATTAATTCCTCCAACGCTGCTCTATCACCTGGTTACCGCTAGAGGAAGCGAATGCGAGAACTTGTGATTTTCTCAGCCAAAATAATTGCTCCCTTTTGTCAAGCCTAGTGAAAATAAACCTCCACGGCTGCATTAATAAGGCTGTGACAGATTGTGTAAGATACACACCAACCTTGATTGACGTGTTAACAAGTCGACATGAATATTAATAGACACACTAATGAATCTGCGTAGGAGGCAGTCTTATAAGCCTTGCCTGCAGAGTCAAGATAATCCGGGAAAAATCATGAAATGTGAAGATTTTAAGTGACCACAAGGCCAGACTTTCCTTTTTTACATTGTCGATTCACCTAGTCGACCAATGACGTTTAGTAGACATTTGTGAATAAATTTAAACAAACGTGACTTAATTAAGCACTTCACGTTGACGAAAATTAAAAGCTCATCAAAACAAGCAGACAAACAGAGGTCAACTTCAAGTCTTATAAATTTGCTGTGATTTGCGATAGACGATCATGAAAAGTGAAGTCAACAGAATATCCATTATGTCTTTGGTGAATAGGAATCGCAAAAGAAATCTACATATTTCTGAACAAATATGTCAACAGAATGACTTAATGTCGCGTTCCCATTGGTACGTGCTCCCCGTTTTTACAGTGCGGCCTTGAAGTGTCAGCTGTCATGTTCTAACGCCAACGCATCCTCAGGCAGAATATTTGGAAAATAAGGACGTCCAACTGTAGAAATGGTTTCTACCAACGGACATTCCATCCTCCGCCTATCCCTTCGTGACACGTCAACTGACAGGCGCTTCTCGATCGGCTCAGGAGTTGACATATCCGCTGTTCCCTCAACACAGGTAAAAACAGTCCTATAATCCCTTCTGTGTCTTCTTAGCCGTGAATAATTCCAATGATCCTACTTTGGACCACGAAGCCAGTTCCGTTATGTCTTCAACACAGCAGCGGTGACCCACCCAATCATAGGAGTTGACTTTCTCAGACGTCATGGTCTGCTTATCGACCTCAAGAACATGCGTCTAATCGTCTAATCTTGCAAACAACGTCAGCTTTTTCGCAGGTTAAAAAGTTGCAGACGGATAATGGACGTTATTCAGCCTCACTGTGGTAATGCCCCGGCTTTATTAACCCAGTTCACAGACAGAAGTTCGGCACTCGGTCGAGCACAAAATCTTCACAAATGGTAGCCCTGTTAATGCCCGATCCTCACCAGATATTCGACGGCTAAACGAGAGTTTGAACGTATGTTGCAGCTGGGGATAGTCCGACAATCATACAGCGACTGGCCATCAGAGCTATAGGGTTCCCAAAAAGGCGTTATTGGACCTCCATGTTGTGGTTATCGTGCTTTAACCGCAAACACAATAGCTGACTACTACTATAAACCAAACTCTCATGGGTTTTTGTCCAACCTACACGGCAAGTCAACGCTAGATTTAGTGCGAGCCTAGCATCAGATCCCTGTAGAACCATCTGACATTCCAAAGACAGCTATAGCAACACCATTTGCTCTATTCGAATTAGTGAAAATGTGGCCCAAAAGATTTAGCGCTTGATTCGTAAATCAGCGATGTTCTCAAAGGTAGTGAGGATTAAGAGAACTATCTTTAGCACACTCGAGTTGTCTTTAAAAGCATTTACAGATATGCTTTGATTATTAATCGGTCAGGCAGTGTCTTCAGAGTTCCAGAGCTTGAATTCCTAGGACACACCGCCAGCGCCGCTGGTCTAAGGCTTATCAACATTAGGATTAGGGAGGTTCGCGAATTTCCGGAACCAAGGTCAATCAATCGACTTCGGAGTTCCTTGGGAATGATTAATTCCTGCCGTCGACTTTAACCTAACGCAGCTCAGACCATTCTGCTAAAAGGTCGCCCTAAGAAACCAACTATGACGGCCGAGGCACGTAAAGTTTTCACAACCGCAAATGAATCCCTGACAAAGAAAACCAAACTCAGTTACTAATAATCAGACCTTCAATTACCAAGGTGTTCCTTTCAGTAACTCGCGTAGTCTTACAACAAACCGTGAAGAAAACATCACAGACGCTGGGTCCTTTACAGCCAAGTTGAGATATCCAATTAGCGCTTGCATCTCTCTCGTCCTGTCGCATCTCCTCTCCTTTCGTATTCCGTGCTGTGCTGTGCTACAACAGATTACACTACCTTGTAATGCTTCCTGACGAAGGCGATGTGGAGAAATGACAATGGCGAAAACTACGCAAGACGACAGCTTAATCTCAGTGAATATACCAAAGAACTAATTCAAGTCCTCTATCATTTGTCCCGATTCACGAGTTCACCTATGAAATCCATGGGTGTTAGGCAGGAGTTGACCATCAAATAGCCACACCAACTAAGAAACCAAGAATTTTAAGGACCATCTTTAGCTAAAACAGTTGTAGATACGGCTGACACATTTTTAACAGGTATTTATCACCTATTCTCACGAAAAAGGTCATTTTCGGATTAAAACAACCAAAAGGTATAACTAAAACGACATTATAAGGATTAAGAGGTTATGATGGCCGTTATTTACGGTCAAAGACTGATGCTCAGGTCGAGTAACGGTTGTTCCAACTTCAACAGACTAGATGAAATTAACAATACTTACGGTTCATTCTTCATGTAAATCTTTACAACTCGCCCAGATCTCCATTTAAATAAGCTTTTCGTTAGTATAAAGAATAATCTTTCGAAGTCAACTTATTTGTCATCTGACAAACATCGCATTTCTATGATTTAAAAATTAGCCGAATCTACTAATCTAAGCATTCAAGCAACGGGACTTTGGTTCGGGACGAGGTATTATCGTAGATTCCCCGCATAATGAAGTGCATTTGGGAATTGAATTAAGCGAAGTAACTATGATCGCTAGCTAGAACACTCTTTACACGTACTTTTATGGGTGAAACATAATGAGCAAGCGTGTGGCACAAAATGAGAACTACTGCGTAATCCAAATCCGTAGACACGGCACACGCTTCACTCCACGCACGCGAATGCTTGCCGCATTCACGTATCTAACCACCTTCGAATACTGCCAATCTTACCTCGGTCGTAGATAGTGGTTTTGCCTATCAAAGTTGTGTCCAAATTTCCATAATGGATGCAGTTTTTCCTGCTACTATCGAGAAATGTGAGGCAAATTTGAAAATTTTATCCAAACCACTTACACCGGAAATTCGCCGTTTTTTCTGACAAACCATACAACTGAGAAAGTACAACCGGTTTCGCGTAAAATGTTTTTTTTCTGACTGTTAACTGGTCAGTAGGACATCTGCCAGGCCTCGGTCATGCTACAATGTACTCCAGTCGTTTTGACAGCATTTAATCAGCTTAGTAGCCCCGAGAGGTCGACGCACAACGCATGAGTGGCGAATTGAAGCGTTTCTTCTCTTTTTTTTTTAAAACACATACAAACTGGTTTGTGAAGAAGGTTTTAAAATGGAAGCATAAACTTAAATGTCCTCCTGCAAACTCATATCGCAGACATCGACCTCGCTGCAGACATACGAGTCAAATCCACCGGAGGAGGCATCTTCCGGCATGCACCGGTCGAGAACGTAAAAATCGCCGCCCACGTGACCACCTGATTCTGGCTCTGGTTCATCTGCACCGAGAAGCTGTACAGAGTGGATGGATTCGGACGGATCGTAGAACGCCGCCTCGTAGTCACCGTCCATTATCACGTTGTCCACGGCCTCAAATGGAGACTCACGCGGTTCCAGCCTCGCCTCACAATCACTCGACCCAAGCTGAGAGAGCTTTGTCTGAGACGTACAGATCTGGCCATCAACGGCATCATCCATTAAAGTCGTCCATGTTGCAGGTCCGCCTCGTTTTGGTGGCACTGTGGCGTTGGTGTCGAGACAGCACGACGAGTTCTGGTTGTTCTTTCTGCGGACTGGGGAACCCACGTTCCTGGCAAGTCGACCCGAGGTTTCAGGTGGCGAGTTGACTGCTAACTTGCTCGTTGCTTGGGGTAACAAGATTGTTTCGTGTTCATCAGCAGTCTTCAGTTGTGAAGAGTCTGACGCACTAAAAGTCAGGGATCTTTGAATAGGCTTATTCGAGTTCATCTGGTTGATCGATCTCATGGGTTTCGGTGTGATTTTGCCACTTTCACGCGGGATAGGCGTACATCTTAGAGGCGGCACGCTAAATAAGCTCATGGAATGGTAGAAACGCGTATACTGACTCAAGACCGTCTCAAGTTCATTTTCTGTAGCATGTTGGATGAAATGATTGAAGTGGAGTTTATCGACGCCTGCTTCGTTGAGGTGCGGCGATTCATTGCAAATCACAGAGGTCTCGTACCTGTAGATTTTTATGAAGTTTTCCAGCAGGGTGATAAGAAGGCGCCACTTCGACTGCAGATTGTAGTTTGGCGGAAAATCGGGTATCTTAAAGACGCCGTGCGCTACCATCCGCTGGATGTTGGTGTCACCGTCATGGGATCTACAAACCGACTTTATCGCATGCGGTGAGAGTTTGAGAGCAGCCTTCTGAAGAAACCTCAGTATCAGATCCGCCTCATTATCGGCTTTCCTCGAAGCCCCCGTGTCCATGAGTTGGGAGGCGATTCGGTTGCGAATTCGTGACAGGTAAGCACAGAATGCGCTTCGTGCCTGTCGCTGGCTCATCGACTTAATTTTGGCACTATTCAGCAGCGAAGTCACCTCTCGCTTGTAGAGCTGCATTGAGTCGTTGACTGCAGGCGGTGCTTTGGCAGACTTCGCGACTTGAAGCAGCACCTGTGGCAGGACGCGCCTTTCACTGTTGCTTCGCATTCCACATAGACGCGACCGCTCCAGCGTGTGGTCACACCCAGCCAAAAGACAAACACCTCGTACACAAATGGGCAGCGCCCCGAGCTTCCTGTGGTAGAAGGGAAGGCGTGCCAGAGTCTGCGAATAACACGCCACTACGCTCTCCGCTTGTTTTCGTCGCGAACGTGATTTGTCTAGGTCAAATCCCAGAACGATCATCAGAAACTCCGCAAGTGTGCTCGAAGGCAAGCTGTGAATCGGTGGGTAGGTTACGTCATTAGCGTACAGCGGTGGAACATGGACGAGGAGCTTCGTCTCATCGCTCCCACGAGGTCTCAAGGAGGAACAACATTCGTTGCTGGAGGTCACAAGCCCCGTGAATAACCCAACATGGATATTAGGTGGTATGAGATTGGGATGCACCAACGTCACGTCTGTCTCGTTTCTCTTCGACGTCGACTCAAGAGTGTGCAGGTTAGCTTTCTGCATGGCTAAAACAGCCATGGTTGCAGAGGCGTGGACGGCAAAGTTTTCATCTACCCGACGTCCGGTTTTTGTGGTGGAACTGACCCCCAGGGGTGCCTGGTTATTCACCGGGGACACCGAGATCGATAGTCGCCATTGTTGGGGCTGTGACACGGTAGGTTCCGTCGCTCCATTGTTGTACAGTAGACCCGCGTATTGGTCCCAGGTCTCGGAGCACGGAAAAAGTCTCAACCACCCACCGGAGCGCGCAGTCTCCTCCTGAAGCCGGCGAATCAAGCGCTGCTCATTCGGCGTCAAGTCTCTTGTGGAGCTGGCGACCTTCGATTGTACTCTCGTTAACGACGACACTGGCTCCGCATCACTACTGCCAACTGGTCGTAGTTGCCTTCGAGTGTCTGCGAAGAATACAATAAACCGAAAATGTTATCCTTGTTCGGAGTAGCAATGCATTTAAGAACACAACAGGAAGTTTTCTGTCTACTGCAATAGTTTAGTTTAGTTTGCCTGACACCCATTCTATGCCCATAATTAAGGCTGCTTCCAAATTCCATCATTTCGCGGTACTGATGGATAATGTGCGTTACGGATTAGCGTTTTGCAGCTTGCTGCACTAGACTCTACGCATGAAAAACAGCAATAGACGACGAAGAACGCTTACTGAATTTCACTTTGCTCCGCCCAATCACCGCAAGGGAGTACTAGCTCTGATTACATTAAGGTTTGTCACAATGAGCGAGGAATCTGACCAAGGAAATTTGCATTTAAGTACACTTACATTTACCTAAATATATCTTCCTACTCGCATCTGAATAAATTACGCTCGTTCAGTTAGTAAAGTGTAGATTAACAATATTCTCAACTTAGTTTAATGGTGAAGATTTTGCGACATGTGTGACAAATGACCTTCCTAGAACAGGAGCAGATATGCCGGAGAGAGCCCAGTCAGATCCGGGATCACTATTAAACAGAATATTTTCCAATCAACACCGGAATCAATTAATATCGGTAGCCATATTACCAAGCATTGGATGGAGAAGATTCCTTAGAATGACCATTAAGCGCCGTACGTTACATGCCAATTTTGAGGCAAAAGTATCGGGGAAAAAATCTTGCATAATTACGATGAATGACATTCTTGCGGGAGATATTTCCAAAAATGTTCGATCAGTGGATTTTCCGTTAGCTTCAAACGCACAAGGTCCTGTTCATAGATTATCAACTTTTCCATCAGTTAACTGCATATTAGGAGCAACGAAATTTGGTGAAATAACTTTACTACACTACTGCAAAACCTGTCGTCTAGTTAAAAGTTTTGACGGGACAAGCACTTACACGTTGTAACTCTATCTCATATATTTGGATTGGATCGTTTGGATTTGGTGATACAATGAACGTTTTAGGTTCACTTATTTCTGCAGTCTGGTTAATTGGATGAAGAGCGTTATGCGTAAAAAGCATGGTTGAGCTAACTAAATCCATATTTTTAGTTGCATACTTTTGGATGATCGCGGCTGACACTCCTCGGATAAATAGTCGATGGCAGCGACAAAGTAAGTTGGGTGCTTAGGAGAAACAAAGTTTTGTAGGCAGGAAATTCCTCTCTTGTTTCGTTTCGTTGGATCATAGCACACGATACCCGCCAGGTTCAACAAGTCGGAAAGCATATTCGATTTAACCTTGAAGTCCAGTGGCGTATCACAAGCCAGCGATGGAGACAGATTAACCTAAATGGACATTTATCCATTGACTGTACTTCGTAGACAAACTTAGGTAATTAAAATTCAACACAGCTGTGCATTAAAGATTTCGCACCTCAAGTAGCCATGGTCGAAGATTCTCATCAACTATTATATCGAATCCGTATAATTCAAAACAGTTGGACTTTGAGCTCATAAACAGACGACAGGCGTAGTTAATTTGGTCCTCAACAGCAACGAACGCTTTAATAATTATGTCCTCAATACGAAGCATCAAGGCGGCCGTGTCCTTACCTTCACTCCTCAAATACCTGCAAAAAGAAAATGGAGGGAGTAATGACATTTCTCTTTTAACATCAAACTACTAGGATGTACTTGCCTCAATAATGCGCCCAGAGACCATTTGTTCCCAAAATCCTCAATATCTGCGTCATCATTATGAACGAAATGATGATTTTTCTTGTTGACACTGTAGTTTGTCAGGTGCATGCACAAGTTCTTGTAGTGCTTTGTGCCCTTCTGATATCGAACCGTTGCAAAACGTGCTAACCCCTCTTCATAAATGTAGATGAAGAGAGGAGAGTATGACGTTACCGCCACGTAAAGTCGCAAGTCAAATTTGAATCCATCTATCAGTAAGGGGTTCGATACGTATCTAGAAACAATAACCTGGTCTGTGGTGGTCAGAGCATCGGGATTGTTAATGATATGAATTCCTCTGCCCCTTGAGGACGCAACAGGTTTTACTATATATGGTCCATGGCCTTTAGCATAGTCAGTTCTCAAATCTGCGAGTTCGGAAGGCAAAACAAACGTCTTTGGGATTATGTCGAATTGCTGTTCTCCCTTAAGAAGCTGCATTCGTTTGACGTTTTGAGCGAGTCTGTCTTTTCTGGTGAGTTCATAAGATTTTGGAAAGTGATTCACCCTCTGAAAATCATACAAAGACCTGAGTTCAATAGGCTTAACATGGTTGTTCGTCCACATCAAATTGAATTCAGATGACAGGCCGTTAACTTCACAGAAGCCGTGACTTTTCAGTAGACTTCGAAGAAGTCGACATTCTGCCCTGGTTACTTTGAAAGATAAGTTAAAGTTTTCGCTTATAGCTTTTACGCTACTATCCTTACTCATCATGACAGTTGGGGAGAATATCAAAATAGGGGTACGACGATACACACCATTCCATGCAACACCAGATTGTCGAAAGGGAACTGGGGATAATGGAATAAGCCAGGAGGATTCCAGTTTAATGCGCCTCGTAATAGCCCCAAAAAGAAATGACTTCGACTGTACATCAGATTTATTCGACTTTGCTGAACTATATCTTTTTCGCAATTTTGACTGCTGTCTATTAATTCCGAAAGAGTCAATATCCAGAATTTCTTCGGAACTAGTTTCATCCTGATCGGATGACATTTTTGTACAGGCCACCGAACTGCTGCCTTCAAATTCATTAGCTGTATCGTCATCCGCTGATGAGGTCAGGGGTGAATCAGCAATATTATGTGCAAACTTGGTTTCATACACTCTTGGACTTCTTCGAGGCGAATTTAAATAGTTCTCTGCTAATCTTGCAGACATTGGCATTTTGTGTTGGGATCAATCGCAGGTTTATCAATAGCCACATTCTATAACAGCACACATGGCCTTTCCCCAAAATTTCCATGCGACGCGCCATCAATTTCTATAGCGTAGGTCGCTGAATAAAAAGGATATAGATACGGTAAAACGATCAACTCATCGTCTAATTTCAACCTATTAGGAAATTCTACAAGTGCTTACAAGCAATTTTAAATATTTCACATAAGGCGTAATTTCTAAAAAAAAATTGATGCGAAAATGTAATTTTAGTTGACAGGTGCAGTTATAAAGGGACATTTAATATTTTAGAGTATTTTACCTCGAAGAAAATTTGCCAGTGTCATTAACATTAATATCACAACATTTATAGAATTTGTATGCTTACCAGTGAGTTATATCAAGACAGTCCACAATGATTTATTCGTTGTAATGTGTATCTAGTTTTACAGTTCCAGTTTGAGCTTGTGAAGAGAAATCTTACTAAGCATATGCCTTTAAAACATGAGAAAATTAAAATTTTAAAATAAATTAGTACAAAAAAGTTTAAACAATGAAAAAAACATCTGTTTTCTCGTGATTTACTGAGTTAACAATTTGCATGAAATTTTGTCCATTGCAAAAATTGGCGTGATTAATAGTCTTTTGTATGAAATCTACAATCAAAACATAAACGGAATGCAAATTCATTATAAAAACTTAATTTTTCACTTCCAAGTAGTTGACTGGTACAAGTGATTGTTGCGGATCCACGTTTTCCTAAGATTACTCGTCGTTGGCTTCAGGCACAATTTACACTAATTCACTAGCATGGGTTTTATGACGCTTTTTATCAAGTTTAGGTCAAACCTGACCTGAATTAGTTTTTACTTTTGACAACTTACTTTGCATGTGGCTGACGTGATTAAAGGTTTCTACACAAGCTCTTGTCTTGTTCTTGTATTAGCGTGGGTAGGTCAATTCTGGCGTCATCAAGGGATCTGGAACCGTTATTTGAGTAAATTTAGTCTTGGCTACGGGTAAACGTAACAGTAAGAGACAATAAATACTTACACACAAGGAAGTTTGGGCATGCTCGTTGGTCGGACTCCAATTTATGACTTCAAGTTCTCAGCAAAATCACCCTAGTAAAATAATTAGATTTGAACACAACGCTTCTGCATAGATGACACAGCCATACGAATTCTTATATTACGGCATCGCGATAAGGGTGAAATAAACGGGAAAAGTTTGGTTTCAAAGAATGAATGTATCTAAACATTGAGACATGATATCTACAAAAGGCGACTCCTGATTATAAAAGAGGTCTATTGAGGTCAGTGCACAAGTGTGGACATTAAAATATTTGCCCAAACAATAGATTGCCCATTATGATTCGGATAAAAAGAGCTTGATTTATATAAAAGAAACGCGGATTTGTACAGCTCAAAGACCTCATTTGTCATTATACTCTAGTCCCCTTCACTATTGTGTATAAACGTTTCTCGGTTGAAAAGTTCCGGAGAACGTATCTGAAAGCAAACTAATATTTGTGAAGGAAAAAACTGAAATTTTATGTAGTAATCTGTCTAAATGTTTTTTGCAATTCTCTGCATTTATTTTAGTAAAAATATGAACCAATACGGAATATTATTTCGCCTGAGTTTTAATTGGAATGGTGCTCAGGTTATCAGAATTAAGTGAATTTTCCTAGTAATCTTTGTGTTTTTAAAAATACTTTTGAAATTTGTCTTAAGATTGGCTCATATGGTTTACAATAATCTTTTTGCCCCATTTTCTATGCATGATTTAAGTTGACCTTAACTCAACGGAGCCTTTTCAAAAATGTCTGTGTGTAGCGCTGTTCTCGTTGCTTCGGAAATTGGGGGGCAATCAGAGTCTGACAGTGAGCAACTAAGTACACTGGAAAGTGAACTTCGTCGCCTTGATGAGTCACGCTCTTGGAATTTACTCTTTGAGGTACAGATCCTCCACCCACTCACGCGTTTTAGCGAATACAAAATCTGGCCTCTGCTGAGAGTAGCAAATTAAGCCTATCAGTAGCCAATGAGGCAGAAAATAGGTTGAAAAATAGGTATCGGGATATTGTTCCTTGTAAGTGGGTTCTCATTTTTCACTTTTTAGATGATGAAACACGAGTCATACTGGAAAGTGCATTTGCAGGTGACTATATAAACGCAAATTTCGTATCGGTCAAGGATTTTCCCTCAAGGCGCTACATACTGACGCAGGGTCCCCTTCTACAAACGGCAGGCCACTTTTGGCAAATGATTTGGGATCAAAAGTGTCCTGTTATAATTATGCTCAATCGTCACACTGAAAAAGGAACTGTGAAATGTTTTGAGTATTTTCCCGAACATGGTGAAACACTTAACTTCCCTGATGCGGATTTTTCTGTTACGTGTGCTTCTGATTCACCAAAACGAATGTATACGGTCCGTTCTTTGAAACTCACCAACGTCTCCGTAAGTATTACGCAAATATGTTGTGTTTACTGTCCTGTTTGAATCTTCTTTTTTTCTCTTTCATTTAAGGTTGAAGCTACTTGCACTAGGGATTTTAATGCAATGTATTTTTAAAAAAAGTACACTATTTTTCAAGACTACATGTTCTCCTTGGTCGTTAAATCTAGGCTTTCTGATAGAAATTACTGGTAGTACAAATCTACTCTTATCTCGATTGTCCAACTACTTGCAAATCTTCGATTTATCTATATAACAAGACATTGGAATTATCACATTTTTTAATGCTTTTAAAGACCAACGAATCCCGTGAGTTGTTGCATTTCCACTACACCCATTGGCCAGATTTCGGCGTGCCAGACTATTCAGGCAGCATGTTGAACTTCCTGTGGGACATCCGTCGAACCGGTGCTCTCGATTGCCCAGAGCGACCTTGCGTTGTCCACTGCAGCGCTGGTGTTGGTCGATCTGGCACATTTGTGCTGATTGATCTCGCGTTGGCTATGGTAAGTCGCATCTTAAAGGCACCACGTCAAACACTTCCTTGTCACCCCAGGGCTTCTAATGCCCCCTTTATTTACCTTGCTTACTATCCAGATGGACTTTATTGATTGAGATTTGTTCTATAAGCGCTGAGTTCTCAAATGAGCAAATGTAGAGTTGGCTTTAAATTTAAGAGTTCGTCGCAATTTTTTACAGTCCTTGCGAACAATGTGCAATCATTTGACCGCTGAAATTTTGTTTAATCTTCTAATGAGACGTTGAAGAAGAGGGCACAGCATTTCCTTGTCATTGTTTCTCACTTATAAAATCGAGGTTGATATTGCTGCTGTCATAAATCACTATTTTGTGTTGTGATATGTTGTAGGATTAAATTTCATCTGCAGCATCTGTAGTTAACGCCAACTGGGGCCTCACTAAGTGTGCTCCAACGGGGTTCACCTTTTTAACTGCTTTTAAACGTTTTGATAATGGCGATTTGGGAGTTATCTCTTTCGTTGTGGTGGCCTAGCGCAGGTAGTAGCGTCGACATCTGTTGTGCAGCCTCACGACCCGCATAAGCAATGCCTCCGACGATGCTGTTCACCTCGCAACCACACCCTGCTGGGCCCAAATTGCGTGTGAATGTCGATTCATAATAATGCATTAGCAGCGTACCGCGTAGATGTCAATTTTAGCTTACTTTGGAGGCGAACTGCGCACACCTTCGTTCGCGCCTGTCTAGATTCAATTTTAACGTACGGTGTAAAAACGGACGTTTCCAGCGAACTTGACTGCTTTTTTGTATCCGCAACAGCAAGAATTCTATTGAGTTGTACCGAAAACGAATTAATACAGGTGTCGAATGTGACGTGTAACTATTCACCACAAATTTGACCAGATTCATTCTGGTCGACGTCCTAAAGCTGACAGTAGCCGAATCGAAGATATTCCTGGTTTCGGGTCGAGGTCATATTGCTACACGCGAGATTTCGAAGATCTTAAATGCAAGATCTTCTGGCAATATTATGCACTCTGTAAAGCTACTGTCTTGCAACCTCATTTTGGTTCGCTTCAGTGTAAACTTGTCAATTTAGGTTGTTTACAAAAGCCAGACTTTGTTATCGTCCACTGCTGCTTCAATAAATGGATACCATATTATGCTAATAAACTACAGTTACTATGGCAATAGGGTTATGCACATAACTTGTTTTCATTATTGGTTTTTTTTCTTGTCTAACTATTGTTGAAGTCGCGCATTGTTGTCGTTTTCAAGGCTCTTTGCCCCCATCATCCCTATTCGACAAGAACCCACTGACCCGCAAGCAAGTCAAGCCACTGAAAACGCGATTTAGGCTTCTGTGCACCGTCGCAATCTGCCTTAAAACAAGCTAGTTTTCCCCTCTGAACAAGGCCCTCATAGTGCCAGCGTGTGGTCCTAGTTCTTAGCCGAGTGAATGATTGCGATCGAGGTGTTGGTGACTCATTTGGCAAGAACGGTGCAACCCGTGGTATTTCCGTAGACGCACATTCATAGGGAGAAGTAAAGGGTTGCTTGCCATGTGGGAAAGACGTGCAGTTGGCGGTGTAGTTTATCAAGCCTTAGGTGGTTGTCCCGTGCCCCCCCCCCCCCC